>OMNM01006314.1:5869-16517 GCA_900302745.1 Parablennius parvicornis
CATCATCCACTCCCCGCCACCCTGAAAAAAACACAACGGGGCCACCTCCATCTGCACGCCGAGTGGGTCCTGTGGACAGTCTGGGAGAAGCAGAGGCAAATTCAGGAGAGGTGAGAAAGTGGGTGAAGGAATTGCAGGAAGAAAAAAGAGACGGTTGAACGTGTGCAGACAGGGTGACTAAGCACGTGAAAACGTATGGCAGACTAAGAAGAGATAGAGAAAGTACAGAGAGAAAGAATAATATCACAAAGTACCAAAAAAAAAAAAAAAAAGCATGGAGTCAGACAAAACACAAAGTAGGAATTTGAAAAGAAAACAATGGCAACAAACTTCAGCTACTGTCTGGTATGAACATAGTAGGTTTCATGGGTCTTTTCCACGACTTCAGAATAAACCGAGTAGTCGAAACTAATCACCTCCAAAAAAAGAGTGAACTCAATGGGATTAAAACAACGCGGGAGTGTGGAGACAATTTGAGGCTTTTCACTGAAACAGTTTGTTGACTTTAAGGCAAACGGAGCGAAGGCGCCGCTCAGGAAGCGGAAGTGAAAGTGCAGAAGAAGGAAGAAGCGACAGATGTAAAAGAGACAAAGCCCAAGTGACTGGGGGTACACGATGGAAGCCAAGCACACAAACACAGACTCGAATGCGAACACACAGAGCCGACACCCCCACCACCACCACTCCACACCTCCCAACCCTCCCGCCTTCATTTTTCCAGGCCTCGCTCTGACTGCGACTTGAGCCAGTTTCCACTCTGGTCTGGGGTGTGGTGCACGCTCCTGGGAGACTTCAACTGCAGGACCAGTTAGTCAAAACAAGACTCGTGCTAGACACAGGGAGAGGAGACAGAGAGAGAGAGAGAGAGAGAGAGAGAGAGAGAGAGAGAGAGAGAGAGAGAGAGAGAGAGAGCGACCCAGACAGGGTAAATGTTTTAATACCCATAATACAGGTGCTTTAAAAGCCGTCTGTGTGAGGAAGGAGCCATGAGAGGAGGAGAATGATGGCAAAGTACAAGAGATACACACAGCGAGGCGACGGTGGTGCTGAGCCAACTGAGCACAAACCTGAGAACAACAACTGAACATCTTTGTTGACTGACCTTTTACAAGTTTTTTTTTTTTTTTTATATTTAAAAAAAAATAAAAGTTACTTTCAGATTTCACTTACTTTGCTTTAAAATGCACCAGTAAAAACCAAAGCTTCAAACCGCTTGGCTTTTGGCAGGCAAAACAAATACATTCACAAAGGTGAATCATCTTTTTTCCTCATTCACTGGGAAGCGGGGGAGAATATGAGTGTCCTTCCTGTGAATTATAAAACCTGAAATTTACATAGCAGCACTTTTAAATCTGCGAGAAAAAAAAAATTCCTAAAGAAGTAGCCAACAACCAGAACTGTTGATGTTTGAATTTAATACCCACAGATGATATACTAAGACATGTGAATCTGACTGAAACTGCCTATAATTTGTACACTTGCAAATAGCACAATAAACACCATGTCGTACGTGAGCAAATGCTGCACTAAGACACAAAATAACCCACCCACACGCACACGTCTATCCAGAATAACAGTAGACGCAGACTCGAGATACTCTCACGCACACACACACACACACACACACACACACACATACACACACACACCCTTTCATAGCTGCTGCATTCCGTGTTTTATATGCTCTCTTTTATTCATAACATTGCATTTTACACCACAGGGTCTGGAGCAGATTAAGGGTTGTCTCCTGCTGTATGCTCCTGCTTACTCTACCCCAAAGAGCCTGTAAGGTATTCGACTGTTCTCGAAGGGCAATATGAACTCAAACATCTGGCAGCGTTGATCTATGAGCAAATGCTGATACAGGCTTCTCCTGAAGCAAGACACCTCTTACTGTAGTGACACCAAATCCACTTACGAAGTGAGAAAAAAAAACTACATTCTGAGGTAACTCAAAAAGTTGCATGCATTAAGGATGATTCCATTTAAACTAGTTATAAGTTGATGTCATGTCTGCTATTCCTGTACTGGAAAGTTAACTAACACAGAAAAGGCTGAGCCACTGTTACAAGAGCCCATAATAGACATCACCACTTGTGAAAGGGAAATGCTGTTGAAGGGAGTGACCCTCTAATTTCTGCCAGTGCAAATACCTGGTGCTGAGAACCAGGAAGAGCGAGGTCGGGGGTGACCGAGCAGAATCTTATCTGTCCTGCCCATTGGTCTATTAGTTTGAAGCCGGGGCGAGAACAAGTACGTGGCCTGGTAACTCTCACCAGCGGGGCAGATGGGGAGAAGCAGCGAGGGCATTCTGTGACACTTATCGGACCTAATATTTCCTCTCCCACTGCCTTGATAGGGCCCCTCATCCTGTGAGCAAGGCTATCACTGTTATTGCAGTCCTTTCTCCAGTCTCTGGTGGTGACACTGTATAGTCGATGTAAAGGATATGTACCTTTTTTTTTTTTAAACTTGTTTTTTCAAACAGATACGCTGCATTCGTCCATTCAGGATGTGTCAGCACAAACTAATGTTTGTAGAGTTAAAAGGTATCAAGAGGAAAGGGACAGTCATCCTGACCTGCTGTGGCCATTGTTCTGAGAGACACTGCAGCAGCTTTTATAGGTCAACAGTGCAAATACTGCATTAGGCTTTAGTTCATTGGTGCATATTATTCTATAAATACATTTATTTATGTAAATACTGATAGGTTAATAAGACTTTTTGCCTAACTTTAAAATAAATTAAGAAGCAAACATTACATTTTGTCACCCAAAATGTGTAAAAAGACCAAAATTATAAGCAGTGACAATGCAAGCCAGTCCAGCACATAGTTTATGGTCAGTCTCCTGTTAACCCTCCATCATCCTCTCTGTCATTACTTCACTCAATGGAGACTCGCACACATGTACTCCGCTCCGGTCTGGTCTCTCTCTGCCATGTTTACCACGCACATTGTTGCTCCAGCACCTGTTTGTGAAGCCTATATTTCCAGTAAACAATCCTATTCACATATTCTCTTTTCCCTAATCACTGCATTCACAGTGTGTTTGTGTCGCCGCTGCCATGGAAAAAAGTCATCAGCACTCTGTCTGTCACTGTCTCATTGTTATTATGCCCCCACGCGGTTGTTGCCCCTCTGAACCACTCTGTGTTGTCACAGTGATTCAGGTAGTCTTTATGAATCGCACATCGTCTGCTGCAGCAGCTCGACTTGTACCGTTTGAACAACACAAAGGGTGCACCTGCCTAGAGCTTTGTTGGTAGCAATCAGTGAGGGTGTATGCTTTGATTTTGTGATGGGTCTGTTTTCTAAAGGAAATGCATGCGTTTTGACAGTTCCTTTCTTCTTTTCAGTCTGAAGGAGGCTATATCATGAGTAGAATTGGTCATTTTACATGGCCCTGCATGTTTCCCTTTAAGTGTGATGATAACTATCGCACCTTGGCCCTTCAGTATGTAACCAGGGTGGGATTTACAAGGAGAAGGTAGGGAAGGTACATCTTCCATTATCTTGGGTCTATATGACCCCCGTCTGCCAAATTATTCTTACTGTGGGAGGGATAGTATTTATCTTCCCTCTCCAAAGTGATTGCAATTAATTTACTTTGTCCTACCAAACAAAATCAACAAACATATAAAACATTTCTCAGTGAAGAAAGACTTTAACCTCTCACATATCAGGATTTGAACTCACGTGCATGTTTGCATCTCACACATTACAACATTTTGGTAAAGCATCAGGTTTACTATGTTTTAGAAACAAAAGACATCATTGTCCCCTGCACAACACATGACATTTGTTGCCAGTTGATAGTTAAGGAACCAGTAACTCTCTAGGTTGAATCCCACAAACAACAGCTTACCACCGTGTGTCTCTGACCACAGCTTGAAAGGAAGTTGTAAAGCTTTGTGTTTAAATGGAATTTGTATTATTTCTCCACTTTTATCACTCTTTTATCTTTTTAACAATATTCAAATCCACCCCTCTGCTTTTATCACAACTTGTATACAACATTTACATAAACTCAAACATATATGAAGACAGGCAAATAATAGAGAGAAACTTTGGTAATTAAAACAAATTAATTCCTACCCTCTTTGGCAGCAAGGCGTGGTGATGGATCCGTGTGAGATGGTGTATTGTAGGATAATGATGAGCTACCTGTGAAGAGACAAAACTAAATCAGTTGGATACTCAAGTCTTGTAACAAATAAATAAATCAACTAAGACAAATATAAAGAAGAAACATACATATGAAAAGAGTTAATTCTTGCAGTAATACGTTTCAGACTCTTTTTGTTTGCTTTGGAAAAAGTTATATGTCAGGATATTCACAAATTGGACTTTAAATGTTAATCTTGATGAATTTGCTTGACAGGAAATTGCTATTAGGCGAAACCTTAGTTTACCCATCAGTTACGTCTGGGTGACAAAATACGTGTCTCATATAAGCCAGCAGGTGGCAGCAAAAGGTTCAAATCGATGACTGTCAAACAGCATTGTATAGAGGACTTTCTACATTTTTGACTTGAGATAATTATTTTAATAATGTTTTTTATTAATAATGTTAGATTATTAATGTGTGTATGTGTATGTGTGTGTGGCTGTGTGTGTGATCATGTGTGTTTCTCTTTCCCTTTTTTTCTGTTATGTTGTTTTTGACCATGTGAAGCACTTTGTGTTACAAAATGTATGAAAAGTGCTGTATAAATAAAGTTTGATTTGATTTGATTTGACAAATAGCTACAGTTTCAGAGATGAAACAAATCTGAAAATAGTTCATCTTTAATGCTGGGGAATTCCCGCACTGTGTCAGCTATTTAACAACATGTGCTTCTTCTGAAGAGAAGACAGGGCAGGGAGACAAGAGTCCTCGTATGGCTGCCTATTCACTTCACCTTATGGAGCAGAACTCGGCACTGCATTCCTCCACTTACACAGGCACCCTGGGCGGCACCAAAATGCTCTCTTAATTTTAGCTGCCCCCAGGCATAAATCAGCGAGTGGAAAAACAGACCCAAAAATGCACAGAGAAAACACAAGAGTAGTTAGTACATGGTGAGTTCAGGGAAGATTTAGCGCTGAGACGGCTGCAGGGAGCTGCTGGGTGGAGAGGATACCTTTTCTGAATGGAGCAAACCTGAAAGGCGGCTTGGAATAAAAACGGAGGGAAAAAAAAAATCTTCAGGTTTGTGATGTTTTTTAGGATTTAATGCTGGATCCTTCCCAAACTTACTCAATGCTGCACGGAGTGGGGTTGGGGCCCATGGTGGCAGACTAGGGGTCTGTTTTTTTAGGGGTTGGCCTGGAGGGGGGGGGGGGTTCTCCACCAATGTATTCCAAGCTCCCTACACCCCCACACCCCTCCCATTTCAACCTACTCCGTGGCACCCCCAAGGTTCTGGGTCTAGTTTGGAAAACTGGGGGCCACAGAACAGGGGAGCCATTGTATGGGGAAGGGTCCCTGCACAGCAATCAAACGCAGCTCTCCATAGAAAAATAATTCCACACGCGGAGTGTAAGCGCACGGGGGCAAACGAGCCAGCGAAGCACCGTTTCTGGAATGACAGAGAAAGTGTAAGGGAAAGATGAACAGAAGAGGGGAGTGAGGGAAGGAGGAAGGGGGCTGTTAACCCTTTTTCCTACTGTGTGCCACATATGTGGGCTGACCCAGACAGGCAAACAGGCAGCATTGCTGAGAAAACCTCAAACCATCCCGCAGAGAAATTCAGGACTGCCGTATGGGGGAGAGAGTGAGAGTAAGTGAGAGCGTAGGGGTTGGTGAGTGAGCGAGGGCGAGAGACACCACAGCTGACAGTTTGGTAGAGGGAGACTTGGCCACGTTGCCTATTTATTTGGACGGCCTCTTCCTCTTTCAGAAAACAAACATGTCCTGGTAATCTGACAGCACAGAGGGAGGACTGGCCAGTGTTCAGCCTGTAAGACCATGATTCTCTTTTTCTCTCCAGTCACATCTGTTCAGACTCTGTCAGATTACATAACACCTACAAACAATTTTCTTTTAACTACTTTCTATAACTGGGGTCTCTTTCTAAAAACCTCTCTCCTCCAGTCTGCAAAGTATTGATGGATGTTTTTACTTTGACACGTGTTGAAATCCTGATGGACTTCCTGCAGAAACTTCTGCTGTTTACTTTGTACAGCTATATGATACCACTGCCTCAAACATGTGGTCTGAGCTTTGTCAACAAACTTATCACCCACTTTCAGGCATCCAGCTACCCAATGCGGGCAGATTGGCACCCATCATCCCATAGAATTAAGTTGCTTTGAACTGGTTGTCCTCGTACCAGCTATGCATTTTTACAGAAAGACATCTAGCAGCAATATTAAATGAGCAAAATACAAATAAATAGAAATTCAGCATGTCCACAAACAGTCTATCTTCTCTACTCTATACATGTTATAAAAGCGGCACTCTTTGTCCACATAAACACAGAAATGCTAAATTTTTGCTTTTGTTTGACCATGGGAAAAAACCTAACTCCTTTCCCACACACTCTGCACTTATTTTGAGCCAACATAATCCAGACTGGACCAAAAAGTGAGTGAATGTAATGGCACAATAATAAAGTAACACAGTAAACCAAGTTAGCCAAGTGAATACATATACGTAATCTGTTATTTTACTTGTTACCATAATGCTGAGTCATGGGATGGTGCCAAACTGAAAGCTTTAAATTGGAGTTGTGATTAATGACACGTTCTACTGTTTACCTTTGGTTTTCTTTCGAAAAAAAATATGATGTTGAGTCATTTTGATTTCTGCTCAAATTATCTGATGTGAAAGTAAGATGTTGGTTAGCTGTTCTGAAGGTGGATGTCACCATCACTCAAATAAATGACAGAATGCACTGTTAGCAAAAAGCTTTTGTGGCTGTGAGTGTCTGAAGATCACAAATTGGAGGTTTGGGGATGTCACTGATTGGCTTTGTATTAATGTTTTGGAAAGTTTGCCATTGGAGATGGGGACTGGAACCTTTTATTCGAAGCAATCCCTGGGAACTCTCATGAAAAAGGTTGAGAACCACTATTTTAGGGTGAGGTGTCAAGTGTGATGTATCTTTAATAAATCTCACGCAATCCCCTGGACAGACAGTGTGGCGTCACCTTATAATGTGTATAACATGGATTATGTTTGAATTTCAAATGATCTTTTTTGCAAAATTTAGCAAGTTCTTAGTATTTGATGGGAAAGGTGTTTCAGAAACATTAATTCACTAAGCCAAATATTCAATTCGGATCACCACAGGCTCTCCCTAACTTTACCCTCTGTGGCATACCTTGTAGACAAGCAAGTCTTTCCAATCCCAAGGTTAGCGGTTCAGTTAACCACCCTGCCTTGACCATGTGTTGAATTATGCAAGACACTAATCCCCGATTTGCCCACCGTGGTATTCGAGCACCTTACAGGGCAGCCATCATCGTTGGTGTTTGTGAGAATGATTGTGTGTGTGAATGTATGATTGCGACTGATCATGTAAAGGGCCTTCAGACTGCCAAAGTGGTCATTATAGCTTCAGTGTACAGAATTCTCCAACCTAAGCGCTCTCGACTGGCTACTGGTTTGTGAGTACAATTATTATGTAACATTATCCATCCAGCTTAAATTACAGCTGAGCTCATCTCTGTGTTTACATGAATGGTAACTGCTTATTATCCACATCCACTTATGCTAATATGATATGTACATAAATTCTTGTCCAGCACAGTGTCTGAACTCCAGCAGTCATGGGAGCAGCCGCAGACTGCTTTCTAACGGCAGACAGCTAAGAGTAAAGGGCGCAGAGCCAGGCTGTTGAGCCCCTGTGCACTAGTGATAATCTGCCAATAGAAAGAACTAATGCACGGAGAGCTCAATAAAAATGTTGTGAGGGGGGAAAGAGAGAGAGACAGAGTGAGCGAGAGGGAGAGAAAATGCGGCAGCAAGAGAAAGAGCTCCAGACCTCCTTTTTCCCTACTCAGCCTGCGAGCCCAGATGTTTATGGTCTGTATAAACTATTGAGGGCTCGAGAATGTCCCCCCACTCTCGGGCAAGCAGCAGCAGTGCAGAAGCCCAGACTTATCACTTTCCTTCTCTCTTTCTGTGACTTTCTCTCTCTCTACAATCTTGACTCCCTCACTGTAAATCCATCCAGACTCTCAAGCGTTGGCGACAGCTGGGAAACAGAACCATTGCTAGTCTCCAATGGCACTCAATCATGACCATCTCAGACCATTTCCACATGCTTTTAAAAGAAGGTTCAGTTTGGAGCTTTTTCTTTTTTTTTTTCTCAATTTCGTACTTGCCTGTATAACGGTTTTTCCTCCTTACACTGGCCTGCACGTGTCCTTAAATAGCTACTGTAAAATTGTTGAGATGAATTTCTTCCATCAATATCGACTCTAAGGCTCCCATAGTTCGGCACATGATTTGTCAGCTTTGTTACGTGTTCTCATTTTCTCCCTTCCTTCGGTTCTGACATGTTCGCTCCCTTTCTCTCCTTCTCCTCTGGCATCTCTGTGTCAGAAGTACACTGGCTCGCTGTCTGTGGTTTGTTTCCCTGCTCCGTTTCCAGCACATGTGGTATCAAACCGACCTACATGGGTGCGATAAAGCAAACAGTTCGTGGTCCCTCCCTGACAGACTAATTTGAACAAATTCTCAAATTGCACCCTAAATTGAAAGCACATTGGGGTGTGGGCGGCCATCACTTATAAAAATCTGTGCAAGTGACCAACAATGGGTCCACAATAATGCACGGGCAACTACCTCTTGTTACTGTGAACAGCTGGCCTGCCAGACAGATCTTCAGGTTGTGCCTGGAGTCACAGGAGCGTGGGTGTCCCAATGATAGTTCTGAGCATGACGTGGCAGGAATGTTTTGTTATGGTATGGTATGGCTGTAGGGTGGGGAAGTGTGTCCCTGCCCTTTGCCAAGTGTACATACAAGGCTAATGACTCTGAGGAATTTTAATCAGAGGTTCAATAAACAGAACCAAACACACACATGGCACATACAGATGTGTATGAAATGATTGCAACACCCCTTTGGACCAGTCTATTTTTTTTTTTTTTTGGAGGAGGAGGAGGAGGATAATATTGGAAAGAATAGTGAATGAGGGTTAGCTGAATACATAACATGCCCTGTAATCACTTATACTTTCAGGGCTTTCCTCAGTCTTTCCCATTCCCCCCTGTCTTTCTATTTCTTTTTTGTACATTCTGAAAGTTTGCCCCAGCTCCGGCTTCCATGAGGGAAGCCAGCGGTCTAGTTCCTGGATGGGGTTTCGTCTCGTCTATGATTGTGTTTGTTTGTGCTGTAGGGGAAGATGATAAAATAACTTTAGTTTCCAAATCGTCAGCCCTGCAGGGTCAGCGTAAAGCCGTCTACCTTCCTGTCACTTCTCTTGCCATTCATTTACAAACACAGTTCCTGTTGCCCTCAGGCTTTCCGTGCCAACAATATGCACTGCCTGTGCCTCGGACAGCTTCCCCGACACAGGTCGCTCCGTCCAGGCACGAGAGCATTTGTCTTTTCGATAGTCAGGAACGAATCCAAAACAATTTCAGCTGGCCAATGGAGAGGATTCCCAAGACACCCCTTCTGTCTCCAAAACACACAAGGTCTATTAAAAAAAAAAGGGCAGCAACGGGCAGAGTCGCGATGCAGCACGCCTAAGCCATGGCTAAGTCCCACAGCCAGCGGCCATAATGAAAAGTGTTCTGTGGAGTGTGCCCAGTGGCGGTCAGACAGATCCACCCGCTACAGCGCTGCACAATGAGGCTGTTATGCTCATGACAAGCATCTCCCTCTGCCCAGATGCAGTGCAGAGAGAAAACTGTTGACACCCACAAAATGCAGTTCCCATTACATCACATCGAGGCCCATCACAGTTTTTTTAAAAGTAATGTTAAATTTAGTTGAGCCATCACTCACTCCACCCAATGTACAGTCATGGTATTCTGTCCCAACCGCAGAAGTATCTCTCACCATTTTGAGGTACAGAAAACGTTTTAAAGATGAAGAAAAAGAACCATTCTCAATTCGTGCAACAATTGCATCGGTCATGAATTCCACATTTTTTTATGGAAAACAGAGGACATACCTGGTGTCTAACCCAGACATCACTGTGCCAGATGTTGCATCTTATATTAAAATATCATCTGCATACTGCTTCAGAAAATTGGCTTTGGTTCCCCACCAAACATATGAAACAGGATTACACCGGGGCACTCTTCAAAGGTAGGAGGCTCACATTTAGCTGCCTCCGTTGCAAATTGCAGATCAACTTTCTTTGCTGGACTGAACATACAGGCCTAGCTTGATTCCCCAGGCAATGCACCTGGGCTTCATCTTTCTGTGGACCATGTGGAATAAGGCGCTGCAAAGTGTAGTGGGGGGATGTGGTCGATGGTTATCTTGAGAGGAAAAAGAAACCCTCTTGGTTTCCACAGCCCCACTTAAGACGGGGTACCCATTTTGAAGAAAATGAATTTCCAGTAAAAGTAGTTTCATTGTTTACTGTTGGTAATATAAATAGTGTGGTGGCAAAAAAGAAAGTGTCATGTTGTTATCCCTGGTCTGGCTACAGGAGCTCCTTTTCAGTCTCACTTTTTCTTCCAAAAAAATAAAAGAAATA
>OMNM01006320.1:1025-12733 GCA_900302745.1 Parablennius parvicornis
GAAACATTTCTTTTTGGTGACAGGATGCTGAGCTCATGTCTCCATCCTCTGTTCTGTTTTATCCTCTTCTGCATCACAGCATCAGTCCCACCTCACACAGGACAAAGACAGCAAAACAGACAGTCTCACACACACACACACACAAGCTAAAGGTAAACATGTAAACCATATTTCATGCTGTAAGGCCTCAATGTCGGACTTTGTTGAGAATCAGACATACATTTTTACAAATTGAATGATATACACTATATTGCGAAAAGTATTCCCTCGTTTGCCTTCATTCATATATGAACTTGGGTAACCTCCGTTTCTTGGAGCATAAGATTTACATAATATCATATTTGTCCACTCTTTGTAGCTTTAATAGGTTAAACTTCTTCAACGATGGCTTTCCACAAGGTTCTGTAGTGTCTTTATGGGAATTTTGGATCATTCTTTCAGGGGGGCTTTTTTGATTCTGGTTCTGAAGGTTTCTCTCTGTTAAAAGGGAGTTTCTTCTTTGCACTAGCTCCTCTGCTCGTGTGGAATTGTTGGGTTTTCTCTGCAAAAGTACCTTGAAATGACTGTGTTGTGTTTGGCACTATAGAAATTGAATTGAATTAAATTGAATAGCGGTTATGATCAATCTGAAGTGCTGTGCTGCCACCTAGTGGTGAAATAATATTACTTCCGACGAAGTCACAGCTTTGAATTGTTGACCAAAGGTCTTTTTGTGGATATGTAGGTGCAATACTTGTCTGCTAAAGAGACAACCTCAATGACTAAACAGAAATATTACTGATAATGTAATTTCTATATGTATTATTTGTATGTTTGTACTATGAAAACTTTGAACCATTTTATACAGAATGGTTACTATAACTGTGCTGATATGAAGAGCAACATATTTATTAAATACTTTGACATGTGGTGAGCCATTTTGAAGAGAACTAAAGAATGGGCTCAATTTAGAAATGAAATATATCAATAAAACTTTTTTTATTGTGAAACAAAACAAGCAGAATACAGAAATGTTTGTTCAAGAATGTTAACTTCCAGTGAAGGAAATGGACCGCGATGTTTAACCTCATCCGTGGCAAAACAGACACACACGTAGACACAGGTTAGACCAGGGGTGTCCAAACTCGGTCCTTGAGGGCCGGCGTCCTTCAGGTTTTAGCTCTCTCCCTGCTCCAGCATACCTGAATCTAATGATGATGTCGTCACCAAAGTTGTGAAAAAGCCCAATAAGGAGCCGCCTATTGAAATCAGCTGTGTTGCAACTGGAAGAGACAGAAACCACGCAGGACACCGGCCCTCCAGGACCGTGCTTGGACACCCCTGAGTTAGACCAAAGAATTAACATCTTTAAAATAAAAACAACACCTCAAAATATAAAGTAGGATTCAAAATGTGTGCTGATGGGTTTTCTTTGACTTTATCTCTAGTTGTAAAAGCCCCTCCAGTACCAGCAGGTACAGTTAAGACCTGCAGCGATGAGCAGGATGATCAGCAGGGTAATGAAGAGGCCGCAGCCGAGGACAGTGGCGACCACGGCCCAGACCAGGGTCCTCTTGGACATGTCGATCAGCGGGGACTTCAGAGCCATCCGCACCCTGCGAGCCCTCCGCCGGTCCTGGGGAGGATAGCGGACCAGGTTGACGTGCTCCATGGCCAGCGAGCGCACCATGCAGGCCTTGTGGTGACTCAGCTGGTCAAAGGTGTGTTTTCCATGGTAGCGGCCCATTCCACTCTGACCTGCCGCAGAAACACACAAATCAGATTTACTCAAAGGAAAAGGTAATGCATTCATAGAAAAATTGTCCCATTTAATATGACCATACATCATTCTGTCTATTGAGGCGACATTTCTGACTGGAATAGAATAGAAATACTTTATTTATCGCTGAGGCAAATTCTTTAAACTGATGGATGTGGTTGCCATGAAAAGCATTCAATCTATCCAGTGGGATTGGATAGTTCTGTTCATGGGACGTCCTGTGCCTGGAGGTGAAGAGTTTTTAAAGAAATGCATGGTAAAGCAGAATCAGATCCAATGAGTTAACAGTCCACTGCACTTTCTGAGGCTTCAGGAATAAACATTGTGTTAACCTCATTATTTAACACTTTGACCATGTTCACATATGAGCTGCAACATCATTTCATTATTAAATAAAATAATAATAGATCATCTTTGAGGCAAAAATCCATTTCAGACTGCTGTGTGTGCCTCTTCCACACTATTGGGATGCTATTGGTGTTGTAGTTGGGAAAAATCCAAATGTTTCTAAAGTTTCCTCTTGGTAATCTAATAACCTCCTTATAAAAAGTGTCAGAGAAAAATAGAAACTTTCACTCACTTACTATCACCTCCTGCTATACCTGGAGCTTTGAGATGAGCACAGTAATTACTGAACCAAAAATGTTAAGCTGAATATTAAAAAAGCTGAAAGTTAAAAAAGCTAAAAATAGATAAAGGTCAAACTGCTAAAAACTTGGACTCTAAAATAGTCTAAAATAGCCACAAACGTTAAAAAAAAATAATAATAAAAAAAAAAAATTAAACTGTTTAAACTGTTCATATGTTCATTCGAATATCAACTATTCTGAATTGTAGCTATATAGTTATAGAACTAAGATACGGTTCAGTTTGTCTATTACAACGTTATGAGCTGTGTTATCTTAATATTAAAGATTAAACATGTTCCAGATGGATTTAATTTGATTGAAGAGGCACCAAAGTCTACTTTATTCATGAAGGTTTCAAACTGCTGCCCCAAGAATTCATCGTATAACAAACATTAAAAAAGACGAATTGAGTAAAAATTCAAGTCATCTTAATTTTCAGAATAAACATTGGCTGTAAAAGTAAAAGTGGGGACTCAACTTTTCTGACTTTCTCAGAGTCACGGTAGAGGCTGGTGTCAAATTAACATCTCTTCAAGGTGGTATGTCTTTGTAACCTACTCTTATAGACAAATATCAAATCGGTATGGAAGCTGGTTGTTTGGCATAGTGTTGTAGTGGGTAAAGCTCTGGTCACACAGGGATATTTTCAGGTTGAGATCAAGGTTGAGGTTGTGTCTTTGTGGCGTTTGCATGTAAAAGTAACTCCTGTTTCCTCCACATTACAAAAAACATGCAGTTAAAGTTAAACAGTCTCTGTAAATTGCTCATAGATCTGAATGTGAGTGTGTCGATTAGGGATGCAATGATAATGGCAAGTTTTACATGATAATATATGAGAAAGGCGCAGTGTGTATATAGATGCTACACACTAAATGGAGTATAACTAATGCTTAATGGCATTTAATAAGTAATTACATCGCTACTCATATTAACAAGTAGCTAAAGGTTGATAATAGTATTTTTAATTATCCTTTAAAAAAAACTGGTACCGGTGCATCTCTAATATTAATATCTCACTGTGAGACTGTCCAGGGTGAATGCTGCTTTCACTTAAAGCACCCAACATCGCTCTCTCCCATTTTTACATTCAGACCCGAGTAATCGACCCCAGAATCTTTCTTACCAACGCCACCGAACGGGAGGGAGTTGAGTGTGTAGTGCATCATCACGTCGTTAACGGTCACTCCTCCACTCGTGGTCTCCTCGATCATCTTGTTTATGGCCTTGGAGAGAAAGGTACAGGACGAAAATAAAACAAAAACACTGTGAAATGGCCCTAAGAAGACGAGTTGTATAGAAACCTGCTTCGTCATAGCCATTGTCACCTTCTTGTCAGAGCAGAAGATGTAGAGAGCCAAAGGTTTCTCCCTCTCGTTGATGAAGTTGATGGCATCGTCCATGTCGCTCACCGTCACGATGGGCAGCAGAGGGCCGAAGATCTCCTCCTGCATCAGCCTGGAGTGTGGGGGAACGTCTTTCAGCACTGTGGGGGCTTTTAGTACAACACTCATGAGAATTATAAAGCCGTTATCTTTGCTCACCTGTGAAAATATATATTTATTTTCTCCCTACCAATGTATCGCTGTGAAGAGTCGCTCTGTCCTCCCACTACAGGAGCGTAACCCTCCATCAGACTCATGACTCTGGTGAAGTGACGCTGGTTGATGATTCGACCATAATCAGGTGAGCATTTAGGATCTGGACCGTAGAACTCCTGAGATGGATTGATGAAAGAGGTTGTGATGAAGTTCTGTAGTGTTTTACTTGACGGGAGAGTTTTACAGCTCCAGTGTTACCAGGAGAGTTTGTCTGAGGCACTCCACCACCCGGCCCTGAATGCAGGGCTCACACAGGATGTAGTCCGGAGCGATGCATGTCTGACCACAGTTGATGAACTTTCCCCACGTGATCCGACTGCACACAAGACAGGCGACAGTAGATAGGGTTACGTGGGACATAAGTAATCAGATTAAACACCAATCATGACTGTCAATGCAGAACTGGAGGATTCAAGAGAAATGCTGCTTTCTTTTCCTCATCACACTCAACAAAGAGACAGATGGATGTGCCGCTTTTTTATTTGAAAGACTGATTAAACTGATTAACTTTTTTAATGAGAGTTTGCCTACAGGGCCAGTTGGAGAGCTGATGATGTAATTTCCACTTTATTAAATCTAGTTTTTAAAGATCTTGAAGGTATAAAAACCACGTTATCCTGCTATTTGCAGAGTTCTTGTCACCTCTTAACAAAAATCCATCCCTGCATCCATCCATCCATCCATTTTCTACCACTTATCCGGGGCCGTGTCGCAGAGGCAGCAGTCTTAGCAGAGATGCCCAGACCATCCCTGCATATTAATTAATAAACTTCTGGATGATTTTAAGCTAGATTTTATTATTTGAGGCTGGGTTCTTGATTTATTTTTTTTAACGTCCACAACACAGAATGGATTTTATAACTGCCTGATCTCTTTTAGTGTATTTAATAGTGCTGTCAATCAATTAATTGATAACTTATTAATTGCATGATTTTCTGTCATTAATTGTGGGTAATCAAAATTTTTTCTAAGATTGAAGCTTTAATGCATATTATTTCATGGAAAACCACGGAAATTAATCAAATACCCAGTCACTATTGAAACAGTGAAACATTGAAACCACTAAATCACAGCTCTGCACTACATTTGGAACCAAATGGCCGTCCAGTAACACATTACTTTATGAAACACTAATTTTTAGTACAATTAAAAACCACAAGGTCTTCTGCCTCACATTCATGCGGTATAATGAAGCTGTATCTACTTTTAATAGTTACAACTGAAGTTTTATGATCGTTTAATAAAATCATCACAGAATATTATGTGACCGCATGATTCCTACTTTCATAAGACCACAGGTCTAAACAAAACTTCATGTGTGTCCCACAACAATAGTTCAACCCTCTACACAAAAGAGCATTTGCAGAGCTTTCCCTTCAGTGAAAAACGAAAAAAGGGGGGGTTACAAACTGAAAATGGTGAAAATCCAGCAGATTATCAGGATCAGTGACCCAGTCTATTGATTATCTCGACATATTTACACTTTAATACTGGAGAAGGTATAGTATAGTTATAGTGTAGTGTGATTACTGATGGTTGTCTGTGTGTGCCTGCTGTCCGTGATATGAGTTACACTGATGCGAGCGGTTTACCGGCAGGCCACCGTGACGTTGCAGTTCTTGTCAATGTAGGCGGGGCTCTTCCCTCCCAGCTCCAGGGTCACCGGGGTGAGGTGGCGAGCTGCAGCCTCCATCACCACTTTACCCACGGTGCTGCTGCCCGTGTAGAAGATGTGGTCAAACCTGAGCCTGAGCAGCTCCTGAGTCTCTGACACACCGCCTGTCACCACCGGGTACAGGTCCTGAAAACAGGATGTTAGAACACATGAGACTCTCTTGTTCACAGATATACTGAAGAAGATGGTGGGAGCTGATGAAAAGAAGGATGTCTGAATGTGGGGCTGCTTGGCATTGAAGTGACAGATATGGTGTGCTGTGGTTGTGTTGCTACAAGGCTTTCTAACAGTATTCTAACAACAATGGCAGCTGGTGTTCAGACCATGTCCAGATAGCGAGGCAGCAGAGCGCGGAGCAGGAGGGACGAGTGCTCGCTGAGCTCCGACGGCTTCACCACAGCTGCGTTGCCTGGGAAGAGAGGACACGAGACGATGTGAATAGGATGAGGTCAGCCAGTGATGCAGAGCCAGAGGCGAGGCGGAGGCTGAAGTCTGAACACCAACCAATCTGAATCCCCACCCCCCGACGCGAACCAGGGTTTGATTTGATCCTCACAGTCTATCTGACAATCCTTTTCTCTCCTTTTATTCTCTAAAACCAATCAGAACAGCAGAAATTCCCCTGCTTTGACTTGTTTCTGCAGGTTTCTTCTTGTTAAAGGGGAGTTTTTCCTTTCCACCATCTCCTCTGCTTACTCAGTAGAGTTGTTGTTAATTTCTCTGTAAAAGTGCCTTGAAATGACAGTGTTGTATTTGGCACCAAACAGATAAAATTTAATTGAATTGAGATCTGTTCCTTGCATCTCTTGCAAAGTTGAATTAGATGTCATAGGTGGCTTATTGATAGATTATTAAAGAATCCATATAATTTTCTGGCACTTTCATATCACATGCAATCCTCTTCAGAAGAAATATTTTTTCAACAAATGGAAAGTCAGTTCAGTACAGAGACGTAAAGCATTGACATTGAAACTGACAATAATGATTGCATTAATAACAATGTTCATGTAAGCAAGGCCAATTAAAATGATCAAATGACCAACAGTGTAAAACCACAAATAGGCAGTTCCACACATTAGTCCAGGAAGTCCAGCATTCAACCAAAATCACACACTCAGTCCAGTCAATGTAAATATTGCATTTGTGCAACTTTGTAAGTTATTTTGGTTATTGTTTAAGTGTCACTTACAAAACTAAATAACAATACAGGCAGGAACAGAAACTAAGCAAAGTGCCATTAAAGTGAATAAAGCTATAGAATATTGGACAATTGAAAGAGCGTGAGCAATTTTAACAGGAACTAAACTATAATGGCTGGACCACTGAATTGAAGCATCTCCAAAACTTCCTCTCCAGTAAGGTCTTCCAGGTCTGCTGTGGTCAGCAATTTCCAAAAGTGTCTGAGGAAGCAAAACCAGTGTAAAACTGAAAGGCTTTGAGGACCAGAGGCAAATCCTCGTGGTTTGATATCACTCTGACAGACTACCCAAAAACATATTCAAAAGATTCAAAAGAAGCTCCTCACAGTGAAAAGGTCATGGTTTCAAATACTGTCTAGGCCTTTCCATGTGGAGTTTGTATGTTCTTCCCATGTGTGTGTGGGCTGTCACTGCGTACTCCAGTTTCCTCCCACAGTTCAAAAACATACATGTGAGGTTGATTGGTGACTCTGAATTGTCCCGAGGTGTGTGTGTGTGTGTGTGTGTGTGTGTGTGGTGTTCAGGGTAAAGTGATAAAATTCTCTTCATTATATTTCTATTGGTTTTCTGATGGTAATATGCATCCCCATACCCAAGAATGACGCATCAGAAGCAAAGAATGTTTGTCATCTCTCTCAATGGCTTGTTTCAATTGAGTTGTTCCAACGAGCAAATCAGAAATCAAACCCTATAGAGTGTCATTGGGGGTTTAGCCAATCACAATCAAGGTAGATCCTCTCTTTGCCCCTCCCACAATTAGACAGTTTTGCTCTGGCACATGGAACCGCGAGAGGAAATACTTCCTCTTCTCCCTAAGATGGGCATGTGTGAGCGGAGCACACAGAAAATTCTGAATGCAGCTCATATGATCCAATATTCAAATTGCTGAAAATGAAGGAAAAGCTGGATTTGGAGCAATAAACTTTGAATACAACGTTTTTGGACCAACGAGACCCATGTGAAAGTGTCGAAAAGCTGGATAATATGACCCCTTTAATTCGTTTTTTTCATCCTTTGGATTTCAGAGACTATATCCTTTTAATGAGAGACTGAAGACAGAGGTTTCCTACCTGCAGCAATAGCCCCAACCAGTGGCAGGAGGGTGACGGCCCAGGGGTAATTCCAGGCCCCGATGATGAGCACCACTCCCAGCGGCTCCGGCTGCACGTAGACCTCATCAGATAGGGTGAGGAGAGTCTTCTCTACGGGTCGATGAGCCGCCCACTCGGGCAGCTTTTCGATGGCCAGCTTGATCTCATTGTCAATCCCAATCAACTCTAGGAGCGGCGTGTCGTATTGGCTCTGCATCGAAACAGTAAAGCACCTTGAACCTGCCTCATCCTACATAACCTGTCCCCCCGTGCAGGTGGCTCACCCTGTTGATGTCCTGCTTGAGAGCGGTGGCGATCTCCGTCTCTTTCTCAGTGATCATCCTCTGCAGAGAATTAAGCTGCTGCAGTCTGAACTCCAGAGGTCGAGTCCTGCCGCTCAGGAAGGCCTCTTTGGCCCGCTGCACCGCCTGCCGCTCCATACGGACACCTGCAACATCAGCAGCAGTCACAGGTCATATGACCAATCACAGGCCAGAAGTCAAAATTTAAAATCTACATTAATGTTATCTGGACAACCCTGAGTGTCTCTGATACCCTGCGCAAAACTGTGAAACACGCTCACAACAATGTCAAAGTGAAGACGCGAGCGTTACAGTAAAATATTTTAGATTCTTAAAGATCCACAGCACATTAGAGACAGTGCTGAGACACACAGACGAGCAGCGCTGCACGATACCAGTTTAACATCCGATATGCAATAATGCCTTTGAGAATTGCAATAGAAATGCAATTTACAATGAATCCAAACACTGTTTAGATGATCTTAATGTCTTCCTTAGTGGTTAGCTTGTCACAGTGCTCTTTCTCTTGCCCCTAAATCATATCAGCTGTGTCTGGAATCTCTATCATACATTTATGTGCACTGTAGGTTTTTCGAGGAATGTCGGTGTGAATGCAAGGATGTGAACATCTTTGTTTTTCTTTTTTAATACAAGCAAAGAAGTATGAACACCACCTGAATTGTTCTTCTTCAGTCACACCCAGAGATTGTTGAAAATTAGTATGATAGCTTCTGTAGGTCAGGGGTGTCATACTGCTCAATTTCATCTTGAATAGGCTGGACAGGTAAAATACTACAATAATAACATTTAAATTCAAACTTTAAAGTTTTTCTTTGTTGTGGTACAGAGTATACATGATGAAAATGTCTATATTTTCACCAAAAATGACTCCAATCTCAACATAAAGCCAATTTTAATTATACCCTCTGGTGCAAAAGACAGTGAAAATTCCAGAAAACCGCTTTTTCTGTGTATTTACAAACTGAAAACATGGCTTTGAGGCAGATGATCTCAAGGTCTCACCGTTCTGTCTGTTAAGCTTAAGATATTTGTGGGGGGAATAAATTCACGTTTTGTTTTTAATTTTTACAATTTTTCTGGTGGTTTGGCCAAACTGGAGCCTCCCACAGGCCGATTCGGGCCCACAGGCCTTATGTTTGACAACCCTGCTGTCACAATAACATAAATCAATAATAAAGCATGTTTAATAACTTCTAAGAAGTCCTTCTATTTGTTTTTTCTACATAGCATAAAGAGATATTATAGTGATATTAGTATTTTTTTCAATCCATACAGAGGAGGCTGGTTTAGACAAGTATTACATTTATCAGATAACTTGAGTATTCTCTCAGTATCCTGACCGTGAAGGATGAAACTCACCTCAGTGAGGAGAGGCTCCGTGCGCATCCACTAAGGGATTATCAGACTTCAGCTGTTTTCTGGTGGAGGTCTCCAGTCGGTTTCTGGTGGTCTGCTGCGGTGCAGAGCTCTCACTGCCTCCCGGTCATCGTGCGCCCTGCGCCCGGATCAATCTACGCACAAACCCGCAGACACGCTCCGATGGTCTCCAGCCTGTCTCTGGTGGCCCCAGACGGTCTCTTGAGGTCTCCACCGGTCTCTCGTGGTGTTCTCTGGTGCTCTGCAGCGGTGCAGCGCTTTCACTACCTCCCGGTCATAGTGCGCCCTGCGCCCGGATCACTTTACGCACCAGTCTGCAGCAGCCGCGCTCCGATGGTCTCAAACACTGGCAGCTTTCATACGCACGCACGCCCACCCCACAGACACACAGGCGCGTGTACGACACGTTTCTATTGAGTCAGAGCCGATTTGTCCTTTTACAGCCCGCAGCTGAGCAATTTTTGTACTCTAATGACCCTCATTATGAGAATGTACCTCGATAAAAGCCTATCGGTGGATCAATAACAATGACATGACCCTTTGGATCTTGTTAATTCTGTAACATGTCAATCACCTCGGAGAAAGCAGCTCTTTTACATTCTGGACTGCCTTAGAGCAAATATTGTATTTTTCTTTCTTTATTTCACTGGTTAGAAGGGTAATTTTAAAGTATTTAAGTTTGTAGGAAGTGTAATGTGATATAAAGAGTAATTCAAAGAGTCCAGGTCTGGTTTTATCAAGTGGCAGTTTATCAGTAACCTACCCCTTAGGTCTAGATTTAAGATTAAAGTCTTAACCTAACATTCAGAACCTTTTTGTATAGAGTCCATGTAGGTTTTGAAGAGTCTTGCTAAAGTCTTATTCTGTTATTGTATTGTAGAGTCCAGGTCTGTTTTAAAAGTTCAAAATTTCTTTTCTATAATTTTTTTGGAACGAGCCTTGGAACAAACACATTTCATCTCAGACCAATGCATGTTATCATTTATTTTGATCTATATTTAAGGTACCTCGCCCTATTTGACCCAGTCAGGGTTGGAGTTTTGGAAACTATCACTGCCAACACAGGATGAGAGGCAGGTTCAATGTATAGGCAGATAAGATTATGAAAATCACTTAGAAAAGCAAAGCAACCGTGAATAAAAAGGCAATATGGTGAAAACAACAATGATAAAATGTGAAGAAGATAATTATGCTGAACAATTGGAGGTAATGAAGAACTGGCACAAGATGTTCTCTGAGATGAACCATGTTAACAGCACTTTGTGTCTTTTTGATATGAAAAGTGTCTCTACTTTGCAAACATCCTGCTTAAATAGAATTTTATACTTTTCTTTATCATTAATAAAGGTTTTTTTTTCATATGACATTATTCAACACCAACACTTTTTATCCATATTGTCACTTTTCTGACAAAATATTACAAAGGTCTGAATTTGATTGCTAATCGTAGCAAATACGTAGCATGTAGCTTCAAGTTTTGTTTGTTTAGGGTAGCTGATACTAAAATAATTGATATTTTATGAAGATTCTATGAATACAACCGGCAGTGTGTACATGTTGATGACTCAGACCTCGTTCTTAATATTCCACTGACTTCTCAGGACTTGCCTTAGGCTCTGGAGGTATTTGGTTTTATACACAAATATAAAACCACATTGCGGTTATTCCGAGGATTTACAGACAAAATATGAATTGAAAAGACAATCAGAATTTTTGATAAAACTAGTAATCATTTTAATAAGTAGCTTTATGTGCAACAAAAATATGAAGCAACAAATATGTCCCTATAACAGCACCCGGTAACAAACACTGATATTAAATGATGTGGCACAGCAGGTCTCAGGAGGAGTCATGTGTGTTTGGACAGATGTCTATGAGGCCATCCCGTGTGAGAGGAGTCCAGAGTGCTCAGCGCCGACGCAGGAACCTCTGCACACACACACACACGCGCACACACACACACACACACACACACACACACACACACACACACACACACACACACACACCGCATTAGGAAATTCACCTAGCAGATGTGTAGCTAGGAACATGCTGAG
>OMNM01006328.1:6529-19898 GCA_900302745.1 Parablennius parvicornis
GGACTTCGTGCAAACTCTCTGGTCTTTGTTTGGAAGAGTTGGGATTTTTTTCCCTTCTCCACTCTTTCTGCTTTTCGGTGAGTGTGTTGACACATCTTTTTTTCTTCTTCAATGTTTTGGAAATGTTAAAATATCGCTTCAAAATTGGCATATGCTAAGTAACCAGGTGGCTTTTCTTATTGACTTTGATGGGAGATGGATTTACAGTGTAAAAAATAACACACCTTGTTTACTTCATATGACAACTTCATGAGATGCTCCGTGCCAAATATATTAAAATACAAAATCTATATATCAGGATGATGCTGTGACATTACAATATCAGATACACCTCGAGCTTATTTACAATCAACAGGTTTGTTTCCCCCTCATCCGTGATTCTCTAACGGTTAACTATTGATCTGCCTTATGACAGTTTGGTGATAGAGATTTCATTATTAATAGTTTGGACGCTGATTCAGAGCTTTTCATTCACTGTACAACAAACTGTACTTGAAGCGGACGTGGCTTGAGTCACAAACGGGTAATTTGGTTCACAAATGCAGCTCAACAAATGGGTGTCAGTCGTGCAGACTGTTTTCGATACTGTGGATTTCATTACAAGTGGCTTTGCATTATGTATAGTTTCCCTTTTCTGTGTGTTGCCCACGTTTCACGTTGGTTGACATTTGTGCTTTAGTTGTTGCCATTTATCAGCTTTCTCCTTTTAAATTGGGTGACATTTTGAGCAGACACTGTTGGATTTGGAAAAGAGCTGCACAGAGTGAGAGATTTAAAGAGGGATGAAACTCTTATGGAGCCTGAAATATAACCAGCTTCAATAACACCATTGCCAAACATTGATAGTTTGGTTAATCGTTGCAGGTGCAACTGTTTATTTTCACTTGTTTTTTATTATTTATGTCCTTCAGATGCCAGTTCAGTTTGAGGATTGCCGAGACTGAAGGACAGGAAGACTACTTCCAGGACTCTGCTTCATCATGGCAGCAGGAATAGCGGCATGGCTCCCTTTTGCCCGGGCTGCAGCCATCGGCTGGATGCCTGTGGCCAACTGCCCCATGCCTGTTGCACCGCGAGACAACACCAAGAGACAAGATGAACTGATCATCCTCAATGTCAGCGGCCGTCGTTTTCAGACCTGGAGAACCACTTTGGACCGCTACCCAGACACCTTGCTGGGCAGCTCCGAGAAAGATTTCT
The DNA here is from genome assembly GCA_900302745.1 of Parablennius parvicornis. NCBI lineage: Eukaryota > Metazoa > Chordata > Actinopteri > Blenniiformes > Blenniidae > Parablennius > Parablennius parvicornis. Next base: position 7,730 of record OMNM01006328.1, read on the forward strand.
TTTACAACGAGGAGACCAAGGAGTACTTTTTTGACCGAGACCCCGATGCCTTTAGAAGTATCCTCAACTTCTACCGAACAGGGAAGCTGCATTACCCTCGTCATGAGTGCATCTCGGCCTACGATGAGGAGTTGACTTTCTTCGGCATCATCCCTGAGATCATCGGTGATTGCTGCTATGAAGAGTACAAGGATAGAAAGAGGGAGAACTTAGAGCGGCTGCAGGATGATCAGGAAGAGAACAAAGACCTGAAGCTGCCCAATTTGAATTTCAGAGAAACCATGTGGCGAGCCTTCGAGAATCCCCACACCTCCACCATGGCCCTCGTCTTCTACTACGTCACCGGTTTCTTCATTGCTGTCTCGGTCATCACTAATGTGGTTGAGACGGTGCCCTGCGGTTTGACTGCCAACCAGAAAGACATGCCTTGTGGCGAACGCTACACGGTGGCGTTCTTCTGCATGGACACCGCCTGCGTCATGATATTCACGGTGGAGTATCTGATGCGCTTGTTTGCCGCGCCGAGCCGCTATCGTTTCATGCGCTCCGTGATGAGCATCATTGACGTGGTGGCCATCTTGCCGTACTACATTGGCCTTGTGATGACCAACAACGAGGATGTCAGCGGCGCCTTTGTGACGCTGCGCGTGTTTCGAGTGTTTCGCATCTTCAAGTTCTCCCGCCACTCGCAAGGCCTGCGGATCCTGGGTTACACGCTCAAGAGTTGTGCGTCAGAGCTGGGCTTCCTCCTCTTCTCGCTCACCATGGCCATCATCATCTTCGCCACCGTCATGTTCTACGCAGAGAAGGGCTCCAGCTCCAGCAAGTTCACCAGCATCCCAGCTTCTTTCTGGTACACTATTGTCACCATGACCACGCTGGGGTGAGTAGCATCTAACATTGTTGGCAAATCTGCCCTTGATCTACATTTGTATTTGTTCAAGGACTTAAGTTTTTTTGTTTTTTTTTTTATATCAGGATTATAGTAAATAGATGCATTTGTGTAGGAAAACTGCTTAGAATTTAAAGTAAGCATTAGCCCTCCGATATTTAGCACACTACAGCTTAGTTGAGACTGCCAGTGTGAGTAATGGTGGGCAGTGTGGCGTTTATCTATCAGCACAAACACTCGTGGCATTTTCTTTGCTTCTTTGAGAGCTGGCCAAATAACGAGACAGTGTTTGAATACATACAAAGCATCCGAGTAGTGAATGGATGTCCAGATGCTACACAGATTTACGTGTGGACTCAGCATTTGACTGATGTAAAGCTATATTCAGTGTCTACTGTTTTTTGGCTCGGAGTCAAGTGATTCCTTTTGTACTCCATTTCACAGGTTGCCCGACCTGAAACATACACCCGGGGCTCCGTAATTATCACGTTTATTCTGATATTGGAAACACACACCTATTATGTGTCACACAAATTTATATTTATCCATTTAACTAATACATTTCTCTAATGTGTCCATTTTTATTATCTCAGTGAGGAGAATGCATACATTTCATTCTTTGACGTAAGTGAATATCTATATATTCTGATGTGTGTTTTAGGCAGATTTCTTCACTGGGTGCACCATAAATATGACTCCAGCATCCAGTAGAGAAAAATGCTTTGCGAGGAAATTCATTTTTCTGCATTATAAAGTGAGATCTCTTCTCTGTATGCCCGGAGGCAATGTGTCCCACGAGACATCCTCTGTCACCTTTATTATGATTCCCCTCTGTTCTTAATCTTTCCTTCAAGCTTGCTGAGATTTCACTGCCATGTGGCAAGGTGAACTTAAAAGTGTTCCTCAAGTTTAGTGCTCTTTCATGAGGGCAGCGTCAGGAATAATTATGAGTTGCTAAAAATCAGTTCTTCACTCAGGCTGTCACTGTAGATAATGCTGCGGATGTTAAGGAAAAACATCCTTTTAAGACGGTTAAACAAAAAAAAACAAAAAAAAAGCCAAGACAGAAAATTAATTTAGGTTATTTCAGTGAGTCAGGTGAGTAATATAATTCTCTGTGTGAAAACAAATGGCGTGATTAACGGAGAGGAAAATCATTCCAACTTTTCAAATGGTATCAATTATCTGTTGATGTTTCCCATAGTAACAGACTGAGGCTATTACCTGCAATTAACTTTAATAAAACTCTGACAATTCTGTTTACCACTTGTTGATGGATTAAGGTTCAGAACACCTAAAAACAACGAAAAAGCTGCGACTCCAATATATTTCTTTAAACAAGCTGAAGATGATGACTTCACGTGTTTTAAAAAAAAAAAATCGTTTGACCTAAATAATAATAGCACAAAAATATTATTCTTTTATATGAAAGCAACAGTAGAGGAATCAACCTGTTATTGATTGCTATGGTTAACACTGAAAATGACTCACTGATGTTGAAAACAGCTGAACAGCTCATCATCTCAGCACCATTTGGATTTATCTTAAAACCTAAAGTCGCTCTTTGTGTTGTCTTCCAATCACATCACTCACAGTTTGAAAACACAAAAACTAAAGTGCTTAACTTTGGATTGCAGGAGCCTTATAGTAGCCTCAGGTGAAGTGTAGAACAAACTTTCCAAACTTTTCCAAAAGAGGAACTTCATTATCATCATCATCATCATCATCATCATCATCATCATCATCATCATCATCATCATCATCATCATCATCATCATCATCATGCATGCTGTTGTTACTGTGCCTCTGTCTGGACATTGACTGTTTTATATTCACCTTCGTCGGCACTCAGCTTCAGTTCAATTTAAACACGTGAAATATCAAAAGGTTTTTTTTTCTAATCCATACAATTAATATTTCTGCAATAATCTAATGAGGCCACTCGGTAAAAAATAATAGTTGTCAGAAAGAAGAAATACAGTATTTGTATGAATTTTATTGAATCCAGTGTTCTTGTGGATTGTTAGATGAATTGTGGGAGTGTGTAATGTAGTGTGACTGAGCTGCTCGAGGGGATTTATTCTGCTGAGAGGGTTAAAGTGAAACCAACCTTTTATTCTGTGATTTCATTTTATAGACGTTTCCTGAATGCTTCATGTTCAAAGAAATACTGAATGTTAATCAGGTGTTGATTCACAGAGGTGCTTTTATACTGTGATAGCAACTGGATCGTGATTGGAAGGAAAACATTAACATTCATAATGGACTATTTCTATATTTAGAGTATTGGTTGGTTCCGTTTTAATAATACGATTCTCTCAAAGTTTTCACTTCTGAAAAAATCTATACATTCACATTAGGAACTATACAGCTGTAAACCTCCAGAGAGCAATTTTTTCCTAATGTTTGCCATTGAACATCATCTTCTCGGAGACTGTAAATACTGGAGAGGACAACGCACAGGCAGCGCCTTATTTGGCCCTTAGTGAAAGACATAATGATGTGACCTTGTGGCTTTTACATTTTCTCACAAAGTGTGTTAAGCCTCCTTGTTGAAGAGTTACACCTTCTGCTGGCAGTCTCTAAACTGTCTGTCCTTTTCGAGGTGACATTACAGCAGTTATTTCAGGATCATGACTTGTGGAAAACTGCTTCTTTATTCCTCAGGTTATGGTCAGTGTGGCAGAGATTTGTCTTTGGAAAAAAGGACAGAGAACCAATGAAAAACCAAGCGTGAATCTCAACATCAGTAAAGCTCTTCTACTCACACTGCTGTGTAATAGCTGAACAGACTGCCTGACCTCGCCTGTGCAAGTGTGTGTGTGTGTTATAAGTGTTACATTTTGTGTCACACATACAAAAGGACAGAAATGCCAGGGTGAAAGCATTATGTAAATTGTGAACCTGAACAATGTGTTTGAGTGTGCTGCCATTATGTTCGACACACAATAAGCAGTGGCACTGAGAGTCTATCTATGGCCCCCCTGCCATCTTCATCAATGGCCAAGTACGATAATTTGTAATCATGAAAAATGATCAATTGATGCGTGGACCAATCTCATGCAATCCCTTTTGTGATTGCAACCATTCAGTGTTTTCTGTTCAGTTTCAAAATACCTATAAAATATATTTGAAATGTGAGGCCAGATGCTTTCAATAATGGTGTAATTTAATTTGAAAGTCCATCATATAGGCCATCTTAATGGGATGAATTCAATATGTTCACAATTTCTTTGGTCTTGTGATACGGAAATCTGTCTATTTTTCCTCGAGTCACAGGGAAATTGGAGATATAGATTGCCAAAAATAGCTGATTTCACACAGAAAATCAAAAGGAAAGTCACAAGAAGATGAAAGCTGAAAGACCAGAGTTATTCAGACTTTAACAAAAGTGCTTTTTTTTTTTTTTTTTACATTCTAACGTTAAGCTTATTTTTAATGCACAGGATGACTCTAAATATGTGTACAGCATTTTTGTGTTCAGAGCACATTGCACTTCAACCTTCTTTGATGAAAACAACCAAAACAAGCATTTTTCTTTGCAAGTTGAGAACAAATAAGTAAAAACCAACCCATAAATGTGCTCTTTGTTATATCACTCACTCACGCACACACAAACACACACACACACACACACACACACACACACACACACACACACTATATATAGCTGTATATCTACTTTCATTCTATATGGCCATTGAGTCACTCAAGCTCTTTTAATGTGCAGTAAAAGTAGTTAATGTATATGTAATTACAACTCAGCCAGTGAACTCAATGAAGAGCCAGTAGCCTTTTTATAAAACTCAGTACTTACTCCACTTTCCTGTCGATCTGCTCACCTGCAGAACAGACATATGCTCAGGTGATGGGGGTCGCCAACATCCCATCTGTCAATGCACATAATAAACACAAAGAGAGGGACATTTTGTATGTAATGCTGATGGTATTTTTTTTCTTTCTTCTTTTTTCGCCCCCATTGCTTTCATGCTGTATTTGAACTCCTCTCGTTGTTTTGTTCTCTGCGTGAAAACATGAAAGTGTGTCTGATATCTCTCATGAGAACAACTTTGTCCAAGTTTTTTCCTAAATTCATAACAATTGCGGGGTTTTTTTTTTTTTCTTCCCCCAAATCACCCTCTGTGTTTATTTTGAGATCGTCGTTTATCAGATGCTGTAGGGCTGTAAATGTGATTTGTTGTTCAGTGTTTCCTCAACAAGATGTGGGTCACAGTCCTGGATGTTTCAGTGTGTCCCTACTTTAACAAAGCTCAGTGAGGGGATCCTTATCAGGCGTTCTGCAGAACTTCATGAAGTTTTAAAAAATTAAATTGTTTAGCTGTGATCCTTTTTTTTTTTTTTGGTCTAAATAAAAGAAACTACTGGTTTCAATTAACTCTGTTCTTGTAAGAGTAATAGTATTTTGCATGAGAGAGTAACAACCTAATAGTAAAAACTGCACACTTTTTTATTGAAAAAGATACATTTGCTCATCAAAAGAGATGCAAGCTGTCAATAAAAACAACTTTTTCCAAGACCTTGAAATAAAATGCAACTTAGAAATTGGCCTGTAGTTTGTAGTAAGTTTAAAAAAAGGGGTAAGGGGTGGGTTGATCATAGCAAGTGATAAAGGACCAATGGAATTTCAACCTGAAGTAGTGGCGTTGGATTGATGTCTGACAAGCTGGAGGAACCAAACTGTTTATACAATTCTTGTAAGGTAATAGTAAAAAAATAAAAAAAAACAACTTTTAAATAATTAAGGTATTGTAAAATGGTATTAAATTAGATGTACGTGTCCATCTTCACATTGAATAATTGTCGGTATTTATTTGTTAATATGAAGTGTTTTTACTGCTCCAGCCCACTTCATATCAAATTGTCCTTTAAACTAAAATATGTTTGTGGAACCCCTGAATGTAGGCTTGAAACAAACATACAGGTCTATGATCCTCCGGGACCACGAGTACTGACCTCTGCTATAAGGTTTGACCCAAATGAGATAGAAGAATAACTGGAAACCCCAAGAAGCCATCAAACATTCTTATCTACCCTCTTCAAACTATGGCCACTGGATCTGGACTATTTCCAGTCTAACAATGTGCCACGAAGGGAGAACGTGCAAGCTCCACACGGGAAAGCCCTGGCTCACAGTCAAACCCATATCTTCATGTTACAGTGTCAATCACTGGGCCTCCTACTTACTTAGTTACAATATGATTCTCATCACCTTGTTATATGCAGAGTATTGCCATAACATGCAGTGTATGATCTATTCTTTGCTCAACAGAAAATTATGTCCGCCAAAGAAGAAGTTTGTCAACATTTGTCTCGCCAAATGAAATAGTTTTCAGTCTGTTCATCGCACTTCACTCATTTTTATTGCAGCAGAATGGGGGTTGTCAAGCCGACAGACCAACGCTGTCATAAAAATCTGCCATCTGCTTCGCAATTACCTGACAAATATATTTATTTATTTTTACAATAAAATATTGATACAAGGCACTCGTGTATTCATGCATAACTGCTATGCATGTTAATGTTTGAGTCTGTTTGTACAAGTCTAATATCTCATGAGTGTCGCTTTAAGTGGAACACAACTAATAAAGTTTTAATCATGTCGCTGTAGCTTTTATTGTAATTTTTAGGTAATTTTAATCCTATTAGGTAGTAGGGTATCGTGGAAGACATAGCTGGTGCAACTCTGTTCAAACATGAAACTAATTATGAAATATAGTGTGATTGCCAATATATTTGATGTTGAGGAAAGACACTTTTTTTTTTTTTTTTTTTAACGGAAGATTTTTTTGTTTTGTTTTTATGCTCTCAGGCTCCACTAGCGTATTTGACCACATAATTGCAATACTTCCTTTTGCTGCCTGGTAAATACCAAAACCTTTCAAACTCCACAGTCGCATTTTATGTTTCAGCTTTTCAAGTATCACAGCCCTTACCTAGTGAAATCCATAAATGTGTGCAATTCCTGTGGTGAGTCTCAGTCTATAACATTGGCAAAGTGCCCTTTTAAATTGATTTAAAGATGAAATGCATAATGCATCTAGGTTCAATAACGTAACATTTTCTCAGAAGATTATGTCTCTATTAAAGCTTCATTTCCAAACAGGGTGTTAAACATGAGGCTCGCAGTCAAATGCCGGTAACTCTGACTGAAAAAAAACCCTGCACTTCAGATAAGATGTTTCAACACATTTGCAAATGAATTGTATTTTTGGGAGGTACAAAATGAAAGACAAAGTCGGAGCCACAAATGGAAAACATCTTATTAGGCATTTATCTATAATGGGAATCCATAAAAACAGCATAATGTTGAGATTGCACTAATTTTGAATTTTTTAAAAAACGAACTTGGAGTTGTTGTTGTTATAGCATTGTAAGTTATTCTTTTTTAATCCATATACATCACTGTACTTTACTATGGTCAGTCGTTTCAGATCACATTGAGCTGCATGTGATGAATGAGTTTGACACTTGAATTACACTGGAGGACAAAAACTTCAACAATGCTCATTTCTCTAGCAACACTGGAAGAAGGCTGCAGACTTTTGATGTTGAGAGTTGACAATCAAGCCTGTCAACTATTTTATCAGATGAGTGTGAGGTATCTCCCCTGAGGAGCACGTTCACACATTTAGATGCCGATTCATTTTGCACACAGGAATAGTTATTGCCTTTGATCTTGTCTGGGCTTTATGACCTGCCCGCCTTGCGTCCTCTCTTGTGTCTGCATGAGCCCAGACAGCAGAGCGCAGCAGTTCTGGGTAATGGTCTGGAGCTGAGGGAGATGAGGGGGGAAAGTCAGTGACTGGTTGTATAATCAGCCGCTTTCACTGTCCAGGGCCAGGGGTGTTAAATCAACCTCAGGTGGCTGATAAAGGGATCTGGATTGAATCTCGGCGAGGTCCGCTCCCGGCGGCCGACGCCGGCACTGCCGGAGCCAGACGGATACGTGGCCACGGGCATCTGAGGAACGGGATCCAAAAAAGATTTATGAGGAAGGAGAAAACCCTTTCTCTCGCTCTTTTTCTCCCTCCTGACTGTCTTGCGCTCCCCCGTTCCTCCCTTCATCCCCCGTGAGCCTCCCAGGGGAGCAGCTATTTTGAGAACACAGGCACTATGTGTGAAAGGGAGTTAGCAGTTTCAACTATAATCTGATACACGATCCAGACACAATGGATGAGAGCAGCCTGACAGGTGCACTAAAAGCAAAGGTTCACTGCCACACCAACCGGTTCTCCCAAGTCTCCCACGCCTCCGAAAACATGATTAACCCAATAATGAGAGAAATATTAATGAGGTGTGCATTGAAATCTGACTCTGGTGTTATAATTAGAGTGATTCTCCCAGTTGTGGAGTCCTGGTCCTGGACGGAGGCTTGTTCTGTAGCTGAAAGTGAGAGTGAAAATGTTGTTATGCATGTAGGTCATGTTCCCATCTCTGCCTTAATCAGTGGCTATATATAATCTGCTTCTTTCTTCAGAGAGACTTTTAGCTCACTCCCATCTGTGTTCTCCGCTCAATGTCTCTATTAGACAAGGTGGACCAGGCCTGGGGGCTGCAGCTAGGATGGGAGAGTTCATGAAGTCAGGCCTCAGGTTCACTGAAACGCTACAGCAAAGAGGAGCATTGCTTGAGCTTTGTTACACAGACGACAATCATAAACTTCACAGTCATCCATATGCATGGGGAAGTGCTGATTAGTTTCTTGATCAATCTATGAGTTAACTTTTTTTTGTGTGTGTGTGTGTGAATCTATTAAGCCTAAATTACAGAGTACAAGTCCATGCAGCTGCGACGGTCCTTGAGATGTAAACACTGTTGTTTGTTAATGTCTGGGTTGTATGACGCAGCAATAAAATCAGTGGATTTATGCCACAACAAGTGTGGCATAAACTAAGACTATAACGACTAAAATTCACCCTCAGTCAGTAATCAGTGTCGAGTTTATGATCTTGTATCCTGATTTTATAGAACCACAAAACTTGGTAGTGAGGAAGTAGGAGTACAACACTGGATCAACATGATTGTTTTTGAAGTGAAGTATAGTTTCTTCTAACTGTGATCTTTCATCACAGCATTTTGGTTTCCAATTAAGTGGTAAATTGATTTTAGCTACATGGAACTTCTCCAGTGATTTAACTTTACCCAATACACTGACACTGAACCCATCCATTAAGATTGATTTGGGGTGCAGGGTATTGCTCAAAGAAAATTAGACATATGGACAGGAAGTCTGTAGTCAGTAGTCTGAAGTATGGACAGTCACACTATTCTATTTAATGTAGTGGGCCATTGGAGCTAATGCCAGCTTACTATGGGCGAGGGCAGGATACATCGTGGATAGGTCAGTCCTTCACAGGACAAACAGAGAGAGACCGAAAACCACACACACTCACAATTTTTTTTAAAGGTATATCCATTTCCTTCACGAAGTTCAAAAACAAACCATGAGATTCATTTGTGACTCTAACTTGGCAGTGGGAGTGTTTGCCCTGTGATGAACTGGTGACCTGTCCAAGTTGTATCCTGCTCTCACCTACGTTCAGCTCGGATGGGTTCCAGACCTCGGCTACTTTAAGTTTGATGAAGCTCCACATCACATTGATGGATGGACCATGACTAACATTCAACAAGCCTATTAATATTTATTATTCTAACTATATTGACAGATATCTCTTATCTAACCATTAAGATAAACATCCGATAGATATAAAGCCACAGTTTCTTTTACTTTAAAATGTTTCTGCTCAGGAAAGAAAATTTGAAAATAATCACAGCGGTTGTAGTGAACTAACTGGTTAAATTTTTTCCTGTTTGGACTTGTAATTAGTTTTGAAAGCACTAATTATTTGATTTTGTCATTAATGGGTCAGATCAGGCGATTTCAGTATATTCTAGGGTGATATTAGTAATACTTAGTTGATATTGTTCTGTATCATTAGGTGAGACAGTTACATAAGCTTAGATACAAGACTGATTCTCCTTATGCACAATGTCATTACAGGAATGACCTCAAGAAATGTCCTGTTTCATTCCCACAGTTGTCAGTACTAAAAGGTGCTCAGTTTGAAGCAACTTTTACTAATGAAGCCATCAAAACTTCACATTTAACAAATGTGATCCCAATGTAGTGACAAGCATTCTGAGTGAAATACTGCTTGTCAAAAGTTTTATCAATTGACAGATTATGTTTAGTGCTTCATGGCAGAGAGGGAGAGAAGGGGAGAGATAGGGAGAGAGAGCCTTTATCTGTTTTAGCAGATCAGCATCGCTGCTATTTAGTCTCATCCTTATGAAATGTGCATCTTTCAGCAGCTAACGAGCAAGATCCGGCCATTCTTTATCGCCAAGTTGGTGCTCCCCATGAATATTTCACAACATGTAAATGAGGTTAATTGTCTCACTTGACCAATGATCCCCCACGCTGCCTGCACTGCTGTGGAACTGCAGTAAGCAAGTCTGGAGCAGTGAGTTTGGTGACTGGAAAAGAGGCAAATGGATATTTTCTTCACTGAATTCTAAGCTCAAATTCCAGTTTTGTGTTACGTGGTTCATTAACAGTGGGTAGAACAAAGATATTCACCTTCAGGTTCAATTAAGACTCTCTTCAAATACACATATTTGATGTCTGCTATTTCTTGTTTTATTGAAATATTGTATCTTGTGAATTAACGTTGGTCTGGGCTGCCATTTGTAGTTTGATATGTGTAAATGAATCTATACGTTCCAAGTATTTATGCATTGTATGTAAGTAGTGTACAGGTAATGATAAAGTTGGATTGCATTTAGAGGAAAAAAATGCTAATTAAGTCTAGAATGACATACGTTGTAGTGTTAATAATTAAAGAACCCTATGCCAAGCTGAAACAGAACGGGGACGTAGTGCTGCATAGTTTGTAAGTGGTAATGTTCTTTCACACAAATCATCAGAGGTTACAGATTGTGGTGGTTTTCTGTGGCAGTCTGCTTTCAGATGGAATTAATGGGCTATTTTGTTGCCTTGCTGAACCCCTGGGGTCAAAATGAGTGCAGCTTGTAGGGAATTAGAAATATTTCTGCCTTTATCGGGCCAAGATGCTCTTGGAGCCAATTTCCCAACACAAGGCTCTTTGATAGGAGCCTTTCTAATGATAGCTGTGGAATTTAATTTAGCTCCAACATGGGTTCATTTAACACCTAAACTCATTTAAAAGGAATTAAACTCGCAAAGGATAGTGGAGTCTGGCAAGCTTAATGACCTCTACTCTCTGAAGCTATCCCTCTCTCTTCCTTTCCCTGGTGTGGCAAAATGACCAAAGCCCTTATCCCATTGTACCACATGGTTTACCCTTAAACATTCGCACATGCACAACGCTGACCTCTGGTTTTTACAGCAGTAAACAAGAGAAATTGGCTGATAACGCGACAAGCTGTGTTTTCATTCGCACTGCATTTAACCTGCTTCAGTACTCCCATCACTTCTCTATCAGCGTGGAGCAGCAGCGCAGCCGGTGAACAAAAAAAAAAAGAGATTTAAAAAATCCACTGTCAAATTATTGAATTGTTTTGCTTCTGTGTGAACCATATTATAAGATTGGCAGTTAGATTGACAAGCTCTGACTGAAGCTGTGATAACGTAAGCACTCCATCAATTCCTTCAGCGTAGTTAGAAAAAGAAGTATTGTGCAGTACATGTGTCATGTCATGTGTCACAAGAGATGTCTGGCATTTGTGGCCATTTAGTCGGGTAGTATTATGAAGCCAATAACAAAATAACTTGCCAATATTGTAATGAAAAGGTATAAATCCATCCGTTGCTGAGAAAAAGTGCTGCATAATATGTCCTCAATGAATATGAAGACGTTTCTCTTTTGCATATTGACACTTATTTCCTTTCCAATTATGTTTCTTTACATTAGCTCTTTCATTTCGTTTTGTTATACGTTTGTGATACTGAACCATGTATCTGGAATTTCAGTAATAATACAAAAGTAAATCTATACTTACAAGACTATTAGCCAGAAGTTCAAACATTCAGAAAGGTTATTAAATGCTACATGAACAAAGTAATAACCAACCAATAATGTAACGACTTAATTAAATATTTCCAAAATAATAATGTATAAATATCAACGATTTCCTTACACTATTGGTAAGTCTGTAACATGGAAAGAATTATTATGTTATTTGCGGGTATTGCTTTATCATTCCATTGTTGATTGCTGCATGTGTAATCTAATCATTATATAGTAGATATATGAAGATAATCATTTAATTATG
>OMNM01006338.1:12030-29140 GCA_900302745.1 Parablennius parvicornis
ATTGTAAATGAACAAGCTGCTCCTTGCAGCACATGGAAGGCTCCTCTCCTCTGTTATAAGCAGTCCTCTCCTGTCTTGCCGTCTCTCCAAAGACCTGCAGGCATAAGCATTTATTACCCTCTTCCAATATCAAGGAGACCAATGAGATCAGTAAAGCAATTAATCAGTCAAGTCAAGCTGTAGTGCACCGTGTGGGATGAAGATCTCTCTGTATTGTATTGTACCGCCGAAGCTTGAGGGTAGTTTCTCACAGAGGCTCTGGAGAGCTTTTTGCCTCATGATATCAGCAGAGAAGCTCTGGTTGCTGAAAAGACACACGAGAGTCACTTTTCAGGAACAGATGTTTTCACCATTTCCGAAATGGTCAAGTCAACACATACTGAGATATGAGTGTGTGATATTTCAACTGCATTGCCTTGTAATGTTCTGCATTCTACATAATCACTAATTATCTCTTCCGTTTTTCCATCTCTTGTGCTATTCTTTTCAGAAATCCTTGCTATTCATATCAGAGAAACAATTCCAGCTGTGGTTTAAGGGTGAAAATGACGACCAAGTCCCTTGAAAAATCCAATTTTGATCACTGAATTATTTGTCGCCGTGTCAGGGTAGGCCAACGGACACGCTTTCTGTATTATCAGAGCAGCGCTATATTGAGCTCCGTTAGCTGTTTGGGACTAAACTCTGTTATTGTCACCATGAAAGATGTGGAACTATGTATGATTTATATGCCATGGAGTTACGTTCTGACTCTTTTGAAGTCACTCTTTGAAGTTAGCAGCCAGGTCCGTCTGACATTGATGTGGAGGGAGTCTGAGCGTGGCAGCAGTCAATATAATGGAAGTGTAAACAGACTCATACTACATCAACCTTTCATTTTCCATTTCATTTAACAAATTCATTTATTACCCCACACCATTTACTTCTTCATTATGTTGACAAAATGCCCCATTATAGATGTTAGATTTTTTGGGGGGGGAAACAACAGGACTTTACTCAAATCCATTCATGATTTCATCCAGCACTGTAGTTTTTTATTCTCAGGAGTGTTACATAAAATATTGTGGTTACTTGGCCTGTATCTCCCATGGGGTTCATGATTGTGTAATATAAGGCTGCATCCCCATCTAATGCATTTATGATACTTCATTAACTTCTAAAACTTTAACTTGCTTCCAGTGCTATCTTTGCAACATAAATTGAACCTATACATGCATTACTATCGTGAGGAGCTGCACGGTGTTGTCATGGTTAGCTACGGATGGTTTTGGGTCCAAGACCGCTGTCTCTGCAGGGAGTTTTCATGTTCTAGGTGGATACTCAATTTTTCCGTAATATTCCAAAATCATGCAAGATGAAAGTGATACGATCAGTTTTGAGAATGTCACACATATCAACTTTTGCATCCTCAGTGTTACTCAAGCCTCACTGGTTTTTGTTACAGTGAACTCCAGTTCTGCTTGCTCCTCCCAATATTCTCACTATCTAAAGTTTTTTCAGATGTAGCATTTAAAGCCTTTAATCTATTTGTTAATAACTTCCTGCACCTGTGGCTTACTTGTCAGACTTAATATGATCACCTTGACATTGTTTAATGTGTACATCTAACTTGTGACTGTCTATTTTCTCACTCTAGCATAACTACATATTGTAAATTGAATAGGAGACCCCTAATATAAGATAATTCTCATCCTGGCACCCGAGTCAATAAAATTGAGAAGTTACAACTTATTTGTTTTTGATGAGTTATTGCTCTGCAGGTTTCAGTTTGTTTGGTAAAGTTATTTAAAAAAAATTTTTTTAAACAAAGCAGCCACTTACATAGTTGCTTGATTAGTCATACCAAAGTTTGACATGGCCTTATGAAGAACATATGTTCTTTCAGGGCCCGTCGCTAATGGGTTTTCTCAGTTATCAACTTCTCGCTCATGAACTAAACATTACTTGCTTCCAACACTGTGCATAGTCCAGGTCACAATCCGTATGCAACCTCACTGTCCAGTGAAGGGCGTTTGTTAAGGTTGTGTGCAGGGCTAAACTTTATCGTGGTAAACCGTTTCAAATAACGATACTTGAAGGACTAGAAATGCATGCAGGACATTGTATAAATAATTAGGCAGGAACACAATGACTTCAAGGCTTCAAGTCTTCTTACACAAATCATTAAAGTCAACCAAAAGGAAATAAGTAGCCCATGTCAATGGAGACCTTTTTTTTTTTTTTTTTTTTTTTTTTTTACAAAGAAGCACTGAATAAACTCTGGTAACGGCATCAATTTGGACCAGATGAATCACAAAAATGTCTCCCTGTGATTCAGCCGCCTTTCCACTAACACAGCACTGTGCAGAGTTCAGCCGTTGCCCTTGTGCTCCAGAAAAAGGGCTCTCATTCTTCTTCCCTTTCTTTTGTGTTTAGCAAGAAATCAACACTGATAAATGTCTCCGTAACCTTGGCAAAAGTCATGCCTAATACATCCCTGGCAACTTCAGCTGTCAGCCAGGGGTTGAAGTAAAAGGCACATCCTTTCCACTCAAAAGTGTAACAACTCCTCATCACACTTCCTGACAATTGAAAGCCCATTAATATGTAATCGAGAAAAAGAACTGGAAGTTGTGGATGCTTGACATATTTTTTTTAAAGAGAAAAAAAACCTAGCTTTTTTTTTCAAAACAAAAGCTTTGTACTTCAGTTGTAATAGTTTTAATTACCCTCTAAAAGCTCTTTAATCATATTGGACACTATGCTATGTCATAATGAAACTAAGTTTTGTCCACAGTTCCATTCAGCTGTGGCCAAACAAATCAATCCTGCACTATTTAATTAAAGGCCAAGCTCACATTACATCAAGTCCTTTCAACTAGATTGGGGTTTCAATGTGTGTGCAGCAAGCCTCTGTTTTACTTGAGTGTTTATATAAGGGTGGGCGGTGGGGGGTTGGGGTAGATGGGAGGTTACTTTGGCATCGTTGGCATTTATTTGGATGTGTGACCTTTTTAACATGCTTTCAATTGGGGGCCATCGTGTTTTCTCACTGAAGCAAAGGTTTTGTGAAAATGCCACGGAGTGGCAGCGTATAATGGGAGAGTAATAGGAGGTAGTTAGATACGTCGCTAAAAGACAGATAAGATGCGCATGCAAAGAGGCGCCGGTCAGTGGACTTAAACGTTCTTGTGCTCTGTGGCTTTGGAAGCACACGTGCCTCATAATTAAACTGTAATGTATCATATTACTCTTTTGCATTCATTTAGGACTGTGTTCAAAAATGTTAACTTTGTTTCGAGATAAAAGTGTTTCAATTGAAAATGCAAACTATTGGGAAGATATTCCGCTGACATTGTAAAAAAATATTTTTGCATTGTACTGTCTAGATAAGGAGTGAATCTTATTTTAGGGGCCACATACAGTTCAATTTTAGATTGATTTGCTATAAAATGGCTAAATTTGCTAAACACAGATTTAAAAAAAAATAAACTGCTACATTATTTGGAGAATCACTATTAATTGTATGTCCTAGTGAGATCACACAGTTTTGCATTGTGCAAAATGGAGATAGATATAAAAGTTTGCGAGCATATTCAACTTAAGAACTGCCAGTTTCATAATAAATTGCAGAGAAAACGTTCTGATGCTCAGTGAAAAATGCAGGTGTGAGAACAGCCTGAAACAGTAGGGCCCAAGCTCATACCGGAAAAACAATCAAAAATGCACAAATGACAAATCTACCAAAATTGATTTGATGGGTCCTCTACTTAATACCTATCGCGATCACCTTAATATCAGTTGTGTGTATTTGAAAACGGAGAAATGTGTCAACATGCAGCATTGCAGCCAGTTTCTCCATCGCTGCCTGTTGAGATGTTGAGTCAAACTCCCTGCAGCACTGAAGTTGAGCTCCAGTAGACCAGTGAAACCTGGATTGCCTTTTTCTGTGGTGCTACCCACCTCCGCATCTATGCAGTGTGCAGAGGTGGCAGGAGCAAAGTTCTCCTTCAGTTTACTTCTCCTCAACTTCTTTACAGGAAAAAAAAAAGTGCTGTTGTGTTTCACAATATTATTCTATTTACATTGATGTGTTTACTCCATCAAGCAAAGATGTATACAGTAGAATACTGTTGTATTAACTCAGATATTATCACAACATGAGCAAAATGGTCTTTCATATTTTCTTAAGTGTCTTTGTCCATCTTGCAGCTTGCTGTAAAAAGTAAGTTGTTTTCATCCTCAGTGAGGCATTAGCAACAGCATTTAACATTACGTAAGTGACAGAAACTTTGTCGTCAGAACTCATGCCCACACAAAATACTTGTTTCATGCTTTACACATATGCAAACTAGATCAGCACAGGTTTATCACAGCAAATCGATGGTTTGCACACTGTGGAAAGCCAGAGAAAGCCTGGGGGCCAGGGGGAAGCCTATTCCCAGTAGGATAGTGATGAAAACATTATGAAACATAAAACTATCATGCCACATGATTGCATAAAAATACACAATTTATAATTAGTGTTCTACGAGCGAACTCGAGGGATGCTGGGACAAGTGTTATTATATTACCCAAGGAAACCTGGGGAAAACAACCCATGCCCTGAGTGAACACGCCAACGCCACAAAGAAATATCCCCAAGCCTAGACTTTAACCAGGAATATTACTGCCGTGGGTCCAGAGTTTGAACCGCCGCACCACCATGTGGCACATAATTTTAGTAGTTTTGCACAAAACAACAGAAGACCCAAAAATATTCAAGATGATGGCTGCTAGAACAGGAATTAGATACTTGAGGGGAAAAGCTACAGGGATCCCCAACCATGGGAATACAGCAGACAAACCAACAAGACACTGGGACAGACTGAGAGCTTAAATACACAGAGTGGGAGGCAGGGCTGACAAGATACAGGTGGAAACACTTGAAGGGTAATCAGAGGGGGAGCACACAAGGGTGGAGTTACATGACACAAAAGAGAGGGAAAGAGGAACCACACAAGTACACCTGACATATGATTAACGGTAATGAAAGGAGGAGTGGGAGCACAAGGGCAAAGTAACCAGACATAAGAGAAAAAAAAAAGGGATAGGAAAACACAGAAGACAAATAAGGCAAAGTACAACGAACACTGTGACACTTCCGGCAGTTACACAAGACAACGTACAAAGACTTGACAAGACATTAAATGTTCTGTCTTTTAACCCCATAGACACAAAATTTCATGTAAAAACGCATTGTGTTATTGTTTCAGAAAAGTGTCCCATTTACATGGCAATGTTATGAAAACGATGTTCAATTACAAAAATTGTAATTGAAGTGAAAAAATGCTTTCTTGTTGGGCCACTAGTGGGTGCTGTTTGTTTTTGTAATGAAACCACACAGATAGGTATTCAGAGAACATTATCGTGTACAATGGCAAGTACATGGATGTCATATGGACAGAAAACTAAGCTGGATTGCTATTCCAGGTGAATCTTGACTAGAAAACTACCAAGTCGCAGGAGAATATGGACTGGGAGTCATGACACACCAGAGGCTGCCATTGTTGTTATTGTCAAGCCACTCAAGCATAAGCAGAAGATCTATTTACTAGACCCGTGGTGCATATGTGCAGTAGCTTCCCAAAAAGGTAGGCCAAAAAAGGCCATATTCAAAAATACCCGTCCTTGGAAGCCGTTTCCAAAAAAATTGCATTTCCAGTGAATCCAAGCACCATTTTTATGTAAACAGATCCCCAACACATAACGGACGTTTTCTATTTTCACTTCAAAATGTGGTCGTGTAAATAGGCCTGGGGACTACCACTACTACTACTACTACTAATACATTTTTGTGTGGAATTGTTTACCATATAAGTTCACTCCATTATAATAATATAATAGTTACTGGTTCAATTATGTTGAAAATATTGCTTTTGTCTTGTTTTAATAACATACTTTGACATGATATACTCCAGTTGTTGTAAAAGCCAACGGGAACATGTAAAAACTACTCCCACTGACATCTTTCATAGTTAATACAATTTTAATCATGTTGAAATGCAATAAAAACACAGCATGCTTCCAATATGAATATTTTCTTCAATCTACAAAAGCAAAAAATGTCTCTGAAGATTTTATATTTTTTATAATCAAAAAGCTGCACACTGGCAAATCTGCTGCTGCTCATCGTTCAACTTTGAGTTTGAGGGGCTTGTTTGAGGTCACTTTGGCTTTCAGTTCTGAAAAGTTTCTCACTTGAAATGATGAGATTTATTAATTCTTAGTGGCATTTTACGGCAGTCAACAGTATGCCAAATAAAGGACGAAAGCATTTAATTATAGCGTCTGCATTGAAAAAGCATTATCCAGGTCTGAGTGTACCTCTTTGTGACTTTCCAATTTGCTTTCCTCTTTTCACAGCAATTACCAGTGAAAATCTGTTGATAAACATATTTCAATTTGAAGTCAGATAACAAAAATAATTTGAGAAACTAAATAAAAAGTTGATTAGTTGGTCTGGTTTTAATCAGTTAATGCCTAGCCAAATAGATAATTAACACTTTTCCATTTTTTTTGTTCATTTTTTTGGTATTGAGTTTTGTTCAAGAACACAGTGTCCACGTATGAACTCCATATGGACTCGTCAACCTCTCTGTGTGATGATTCAGAGATCAGGGAAAACACCGCCACTCCTCCTGACTCTTCTATTAGCTTTCCTCATTATATTGCAATTACCGTCAAAATATCTTTTAAAACGCATGCCTCTGATAAAGATTCATATTTTGAATTGATAAAAGAGCAAGAACCACTGTTAGTGGGGAGAAGGAAACAGCATTGACTCACCATTTATCAAAAGCTTTCACTAGATAGACCATATTGATCGGCGATGTGGAAGGTAAAACCAGTGGGAATCTAGAGGCAATCTCTCTTTTATGCATTCACAACCCTGCATTGCAGCATTTTTCTTTCTCTAATAGATGCCACGGTGGTTGCCAGATCTGTCAACCGTGTATGTGTGGGTGTGCATGCATGCCTATGTGTGTGTGGATTATTAAGCAAAAGGTCTGTTTGTTTACAAATTGATTGTTGGGCCAATTGTGGCTGATCTCACCTGCCACGTCGGTCATTGGAATAACAGCATAGCCCGGAGGGATGATGGTCAGAGTTTCTAAAATGAGACCAGTGTTTAAAAAAAAAAAAAAAGGGCTTACCCTTAATGGGTCTTTAGCCTGGCCATTTCGTGAAGGACAGCAGCAACCATTCGGGAGGTAATTGGGGCATATTTGGGATCTGCAGTTGACATGCACTGCCAGAAACTAAAGCTATCTGTGGTTATATTGGGATCCATTAGTTCACAACAAGGTTAGACAAAATCGACTGTCATTCCTCTTGACCTCGCACAGGTGGGTCTATACATAGTTTGGCCTTTATATATTGGCCTTAATATAATCCAGGATATGGTCAGTACTCACAGTCTTGTAGGCATGAACAACGGGAAATGAATTACTACTCCATGTGATTGTGAAATTACGAAACGTTCCGTTTGAAATATTCATAGCTGTTATGCAGCTCAAAGAATGCATTTTTTTTTAAATTTTTGGACTCATTATTTATTTCAACCCTCCTTGATTTGATTTTTTTTCACAATTATTTATCTTTCCATTTTATTCCACATGCAGTAGTTTTAAGCTGCAGGACATCTTTCATTATTTCGGTAGAATCTTAAATTGTACCTAATCAGCATATTACATAACCCTATATTATACAGCATTTTCTTTTGATAGCCAAAGGGGAGTGTTAAGAACTCCAGGAGGCCGGGAAGCTCCTGGAGACTGTTGGCGGCAAGCTGAGATCCTACACGGATGGAGCCACTGCAGAGTGGATCACCTGCTGCTTCTTAGTCTACTTTTCTCACGGTATTCAACAGTGTCCACTCATAATGAGTCCATCAGAGGGCGTTACCCGCAAGCCTTCAGATTCAGAGCGGTTTCTTTTTTCTAACTTGAAGGCAAGCAGTACACATGGATTCTCTGACATTTTTTGACTGGAGGCATGCGGTGCACTAAGCACATGGTAATGGTTTGGAATTAGGAGAGAATATATTATCATACATTTAATACCAGTGGGTGTCAGGCATTGTTGATATTGATGTTTAAATCATGAACATATTACTTAATCTAAAAATATTTTCCTTCAAACATTTCCTTATCAAGTACCTCCTATCCATTTCTCTTCTGTCATGGCTTTATCCAGAAACAGATTTCCAGCTGAGTGTGGGCTGAGTGCAGAAAATACATTTCATCAGAAAAGCCTTCATACCTGAAGGGGCATTTTAGTGTCACCAGATACCCTCGCATGTATGTCTTTGGATGAGGTCAATATATGTTTTTGTGTTCTTTGCTATTTGTGTAGTGATTTTTTCCCAGTATGCTTTTGTCATCATTTAAAGATGAATTAATGATGAAACAGTATAAAGCAGACTATTTGATACAATAAATGTAAATTGCAAATCATCAAGTGCCCCGGTTGAAAGCTACATATACATATCCTAACCACCACACACAACTTACTTAATTTTGGTATTTTGTAATCATTACATTCATCCTGTCCAGTTGTTCGGATTTTCTGTTTGAAATTTGGCAGTTTGGTTTTTCTCCAAACCTGCAGCCTCTGCTGTGGTTACAGTTCGATCTGTCATTGTTTTAAATGGACTGTAGTGAATGCTCGCTAACCAACCTCCGTTGCAGTGAAAAACACAGACATCAATCAAGAGATAATAGGTTTTGTTTTCTGCTGTGTGGTCAAGCCACAGCACGTTACAGATACGCATTCCTCCTAACTTAATCAGCTAAAAGGTGAGCCTCTAATTCATCATGCACAGGCCACTGCATGTCTAATTCTGAAAAAGATAAACCAGGATCAAATCTCACAGATTTCTTAACAAAGCGTTCAGTCTGAAAGCCTACAAATGATAAATAACAACCCTCTCTGTCAGCTTTACCACAATTTTATGTTATTAAAAAATAAACATCATCATTCATCAGTTCTCAATCATTTACCATGGAGAAAGTGTCCCTAAGCTATAAAAAACTTTACCTTACTTTCAGAGAACAGAAGCTGCCTTCGACTTATGCAATGATTAGCTGGCAGTAGTAATGGATAACCCCCTACTGACTTATCCATGGCTAAGCTGACATAACATCATAAGAGTGTTAGTATTTATAGAACCATCATGATGTGCTGAAAGCCCACCCAGAACATCACTTTCAGACAGTGACACTCTCGCTTATGAGAAAACAACAGGCTGCCGCACCACCAAACCATTAAAGACAATGTAAGGATGCTATTATGGGCCCTGGACATTAGAGCTCTTTACACAATCTGAGTGGAAAATTATGCAACTTTGCTATTACGTAGTTTCACAAGCACTGTCAGAACATGGTGTCATGATGGTAGTGTCAGCTTTATATATTCTTGCAGCCTGATGTGAGATGAAATGACCTTTTTGCTTGCAGTTGAAGATGTTTTGACATATTCTCTGAGAGAAATTATATATCTGGTTTGACCTGCAGTGAAAACGTCAAAATATTACTTTTTCTTTAATCATAACATTTGACTTCGATATTAATATGATAATAGAGGTCATGGACAAATTAATTAATGTTCTTTCGTTGGAGGTGATATTGTTCATTTTAAGTTCTTACATAAGATAAAAGCCTTGGAACCATCTGTGAGGGTCACAAGGTTTTGTGTCCAAAGTTAATATTTGGAGTACAAAAACCTCCACAAATGAAAAAAAAAAAAAAAAAAACTTGTTCTTGAAGTTGTGCTATTACAAATCAGAGCCTTTTTTGAAATAGAGGTCAGCATTTGATGCTTAGTAA
Organism: Parablennius parvicornis; assembly: GCA_900302745.1. Classification (NCBI taxonomy): domain Eukaryota; kingdom Metazoa; phylum Chordata; class Actinopteri; order Blenniiformes; family Blenniidae; genus Parablennius; species Parablennius parvicornis. The sequence goes on from OMNM01006338.1 coordinate 21,879, forward strand.
AAAAAACTTATATAGCACATTACACCACTTCAGCATCACCAATATAACACACCACTGAAAGTAACTTGCCCAAGGACACACACTTCTGCACATGGCCCGGTTCAGATGAGGCGTCCATTTCATCCATGACTAATCACTGCAAAGCATGACTGGCAATGATTCAATGATTGTCAGAGTTCAGATTGATTGACAGGTTTAACGTAGGGATTGTGTGACATCACCTCACTGCCCCTCTTTCAATCTCAACAAGGTACTTTTAGTATATGGGCGAGGGGATGGCTGTTGCACGACAACAAGGTTACCATGGATGTAGATGTGAAGGTGAGTAAGCCCACGGAGGTACTGAACCCCCACACAACATGATCGTTTGTCAAAATGATGGTGCAGATCTATCGTTTTCTCATAGTAAGAAGAAAGTGTTTTCAATTGTTTGAGGAGGAGCCCTTATCTCATGCAGTCTGAATGACATAGAACTCCCTCAATGTCCATGTTTAGGCTCCCTTTTTCTCCCCATATTATGGTATTTTACTATTAATGGCTTTTAGGGCCATGTGCAATTAAAATAAAAGCATAACTCGTATAGTTATTGTTGTCAATTTGAAAAATCTGGAAAGTTTTTTTATATTGTCCGCAATTGTAACTGTTCCACTCATTCATTGTCATTACAATTGCAAAACAAGTATTACTAAGAATGTGTGTTTTAATGATTTAATAGTTTAAAGCCCCATTTCTATTTTTTAATAATCTTTTAATAATTTTTGGTCTCTGACGCCTCCCAGTTAAGGATTTCGAAAGTATAAAGTCACAATAAACCCTCGGAATATTTCCTGCTTTGCATTTTCTAGGGTGTCAATGCTCAGCAAATATCGTGGATTTAAAAGCTATTTCCCAGCAAAATCACTTGATCACATTTGACATTTCATGGGGAGAAAAAAAAAGAATATTTAAAAGTTTTCAAGTTCCTTTCAGCTCCAGCTGATGCTGATACTTAATGTATTTTTCAAAAAGCTCCCTGATCAAAAGAAATTAATTCCACATGGAAAATAGAAGTGGGGGGGGGGTATCTACATCCTCTTTGCTGTAATGAAACCTAACTACTTCAGTGGATTAATTAATTTTCTTCCCTGAAAGAATTGTTATTTCACCCTTTGCTTTAAAAAAAAAATCTTCTTAAATTGTCTGACACGGGTTCAGTGGGTAATTGTTCGGGGTCAGAAGTACAATTGTAGCTTGATAATCTGCACCTGTGAGGCAAAGGGAGCACAGAAGTGAATAATAATAACAATGAAAAAAAAAAATGATTATGCAGTCAGGTTCACCATGGAATTTGAGGCAGACTTGAAGCTAAGTAAATTTGCAATATTTAATGAGAAATGTAAGAAAGTGTTTCCTCTTAGTGCTACTCAATTGTTTTGGCCAGAGGCTGTGTCTGTAATCCCTACAATGGTTTCTCAGTTACAGCAGAAAATAAGAAAAACACTGTCTAGAACACTCAATTAGGATTAGACCCCAGGACATAGATTTACATTAAATGTTCCCCTTTAGAAATGCAAGACATCAATAGAACATACAGCCAAATTATTTAATGCCCGGTGATTGACATAGCTGTTAGAGGCACACGGCTTCAACATAGTTTTTGGTATGTCTGATATTTAACAGGGCATTTTTTTTTTTTTTTTTGCGTGTATGTGCTGTCAAGTACTTCTTTGAACGCTGTAAAGTTGTTGTTTTAGCAAGGGACTGTTTTTGTACAGCTCAACACATTAAAGATATTCAGATCTTTGAGAGAGTGTTACACAACATGGCAGCTGGAAAACAGATTTTTCTTTATTCACGCACACCCACATGCAACCACAGAGAATTGAGTTTTGTAGCGGTTTTACAATTGAATAAATCCACTGGTTTTTTGTTTTGTTTTTATAGTTATTAGGTTGTCATGTAATACACATCACTTTCTTCCTTCCCTCCTTCGGATTCATCTTACTTGCTCTTTTCTTCTTTTAGGACTTTGATACATAAAATACTCTAACCAACTAGTAAATAAAAATGTTTCCCTCATGTTAATCAAGTTAAAATCAATTGAATTTGTAATCCTGCCGACAATTTTTGAACTGCTTACGTTAATACTCCCATCGTGTTATCCTGAATATGGTGAGAGTGCATCAATCAGGCAAATCTTTATTGCGAATACGTCAGGCCAGTCGAGCGACCTGATTTCTTTAGACAACAGGCAGGAAATAAATTCAAAGAGAAATTCTTTGCAATTAATTTTGTCTCCCTGATTCTCATTAAGAAGTGAAGTCAGAGGAAATAGTTAAGGGCCTTTGTGACATGTTGCTGAAGCATCTCCCGCTTTCCTCCATTAAAGATACTTACGCAGTTTTTGAATCAGTGATTTGACACATGAACATGGGATGTGCTGTCACACTGATTTTTTTTTCTTCTTTTTTTTTTTTGATCCGGGGGAAAAAGGAATTAAGTTCCTGATTTAATTTTGCTTCCCTTCTTGTCAAGGAGCACAGACTAAATGAGGGCTGTCGAACATGCTTTATTTAACTCAGTCCAGTTTAATCCCAACTGGGCGAAGTCCACCAACAACTCAAAAACCTTTGCTTTTAGTACAACAAAATTGCAATACATGTCAGAAATGTTTCTAAGCAAGTTTTGAACTAATTTCCCCAAAAAGACACAGTATTTCTGGACACTTTAACATGCGTTGCCGTAAAGTCGGCATCAAAATGTGATGCTAGATAGTTAGCAATGGATGGACTGAGAATTCACCATCACTGATGTCTCAACTATGAGAGTCGGTGCCACTTACTGTTGAGTTTTAAGTCTACTCTTAAGGAAACAAAGCTGCTTCCTGTGGACAAATTGAACAGGTTTTCCTATCATCCTGTGGCCTTGATTGATTTCTTCTCTGGGCTGATTGTAGCCCATGTGCCACATGTTTGATACTCGAGGGAAAATAAACCAACCCCCATGCTGCTTTAGATGGCAAAAGAGATATCCCTGGAGGTTTTGGCAAGGGGTCACCTTCCCTATGGCCAATCGTGGACCTTGCAGGGGAAAAAAGAGAAAAAAAATCAATTCTCCTCAAAATGAAACACATTTTTATTATCAGGCCAGCAAGCTTAAAACACATCTAATGAAGGATTTGTTTTTCTTTTTTTATTAAAATTCAAACACACGTTAGTGTTTGTTCTGTTTGAGGGTTTGAATAACCTATGAGTCATTAGAGACTTATTATAATCTTGTTGTTACTGGACTCAAATGAGGACAGAATTTAACATTATTCCTGGCGTGTCTCTAAATGTGCTTTCATTCTTAAGACATGTAAAGTCAAATTAAAATAAATGGCTGTGGGCTGCTGCCTACAAGTTGGCGCCCAGGTTCATTAGGCACCCTAATACATTTTCAAGACATAATGGCGAGAAAGAATCAGCGAAGGCCCAAACATATGTTTCCATGTGGACTTGGCTTCAACTTCCTGCCTGAAATCAAAGAGTTAACTTCACAACTTTTAATAAGACAAATGAGGTTGATGATTATGTTCTCCGTTGCCTCTCAACATCCTTTAATGCAAATAGACCCTCTAATTAAGACGTATTTTAGGAAACCATTAGGGAAATTTGAGAGAATTCCAAAACACAGTGCAATCTGAGAGGAAGAACGCTTCAACAGCAACTTCAAAGTTTGAAAAGAATTGCACTCGTGCCTCACTGTTGGCGGAAATCAAGTTAGTGTTTTATTTCCTCTAGACGTGTGGAATAAAACACAAATATGGCCACTCTCTCAAATGCAATTTGACATAAAAAAAAAGAAAGAAAAAAAAGGCTTTGGGGTATCTTGTTGAATACAGTGTTGAAATTTGTGTTTTTTTAAAAGCTGAATATTTAGCAACAAGTGTGAAAAAAATTAATGTACTTGCATTTTAGTCGCAGTTTAGCATCTACAGCAAAATAACACAATGCTAAAAGTGTATTTCACAGCAAATATGAGGAAAACTTGCGATTTCACTCAATCATAAACCAGAGTCCTAAAGGGTTTATCAAATCAGATCAAGTCTGGTCATGCATCATATATAGCTGAGGCTAATTACTGCAAATGAATCCCTTGAAAGCTGGAATCTCTTTGCCTCTGTATGCAAATATCCAAAACAGCATTACCATGTTTATTCACCTGGCCTTGGTTTGTCTCTCCCAGATCAAGTTTAAACGGTATAGACTTGCATGTTTGCGAGGAGCAAGTCCAGACACTTCCCATTATTGCCCTTGGAGCTACATCTAATCTGGCTGCTATGCTGCACAAGGTGAAAGAGTATTGATTGCTAGACACAGTATGTGTTGAATGAACAGTAATGAAAGCAGCTTTGAGAATAGAGGCTGTTTACAGAGGTTTTGTCTGCAGTCTTCTGTAAAGAACATGCCACAAAAGTCTTATCAAACAGCCACAGACTGTATTGATAATATGACTAATTTGCTTTTCAATTTTCATATGCTGTAATCTTCCAAATTATATGTTTGTTTTTTTTTTTTTATCAATACAAAAGAATGCACATTAAGTCATATGACAAATGCCCAAAAAAAAGAAATGCCATCAGATCCATTGTTAACCTTATTACTTTTCCAATAGTGATTCTAGGCTTATTATTAGAACGCTTATGTAGATTTTTCATTTGATTGTTATTCTAAGTTTGTCCATTACTTTGCTCCTTCTTTTTTTTCCCCCTGCATTAGTGAAACACTATTTACAACTGTCATGTGATTTTAAAAATAGAAAAAGGCAAAAAATAATTATATTATGTTTAATTGATGTAGTTAACACATTGATTTTGCATATACTTGCCTCTGGAAAATACCAGATGTTTGATTAAACTACCTGATTGTTTCGTTTTTAACAGCTTAGGGAAAGGATATTATCACATTTTATGGGCGAAATCAGTTTATATTAAAGAAGTGGTGCATCACATGTTGAAGCTGCAATTTCTTTTAAGCGGGCGAGGGTGATTACATAAATATCATCTGACAACGGGACACAAGCACACTAACGTGATTAGTGATAACTAGCTCGGCAGCGTTGTGCATCGCAATGAAAGTATCAGGAGTTCTCAGGCCACCGGCTTCTATGGTAACAGTTCATGCAAGTTTCACAAACCACATGCACATCACTTCAATGCATGTAGAGATAATGTTTTGGAATGCTCTCTGAAGTGAGCCCTCCAGAGAATTATTTGATGGTGCACATCCAAAGACAATTAACTATATTGATTTCTAACTGCTTTCATCTGCGAGCGGAGCCATTGTGTTGAGATGACAGCAAAAGGAAGACTGCAAATCATCAGATTGACCTGTAAAACTGTAAATTAAGAGTTGAGACAAGAGTCAAGTAGATCCCAAGGGTAAATCTTAAATATAATGTGATCACGTGGTAGCTGGTTGATCTATATTGGAGTCAAATTCATCCTGCTTTCTACAAACTGAGGATCTCTCAATAAGACATTGTTAAAATGAGGATTTTTGTTCACATTATGTCATGTCTTGTTTGTCATGAATCAGGCTTGTTGTTTTAATCCCAAATCCAGTCAGACAGTTCAGCAAATGAATTGAGTCCATTTATTTCTCCTGGAAAGTGTTGAAATTTTAGCTCCTGATGAAAAATCATGGGCTGCCAGCAAGTGATGCCAACTGATCTCGACCTTGACACACCTTCTTTGACTCCCGGTTGTTTTGTAATCAGTGCTGCCATTTAGCCGAGTCATTACTCTCACAGCAATTTGTAAGTACAGATCTAACCATGGCGAAACTGGCCATTTCTTTGTCCAGCAACTGTCTGTCTCTGAATTTTTGTGAGGAGGGAAAAAAAAAAAAGGATAAATGTCTGTTTCATGAGTTTATATTATTAATGATATTTAAGTGGTAATCTGCAGCTCAGGGGTTTATTTTTTGCTGTTATCTTCACCATTGAAAATCTGTTTCCATAATGGGCCCTGATGCATTTCTGGCAAAAAGATAAACAACAATGACATAAACCAGTCATTGGATGATTTGCCAAAAAGAAGACGCTGTGCAAGATCGCAACAGCAATAACCGCCTGGCTCCTAACACTGCATGCTGCCGTTGGCAAAATATGAAGATCTTGCAAATTACCACTTTAAATGAGACAAACTACTGCCACTCGATATTTCTGTTTGAGAGCTTTTGTTCATGCTGTGTGGTGTTTTATGCTGCCACCTGTGCTGCTTGGGCTTTGCACAGAACATTTTATGTATATATCACATTTTAATATAATGCACTGTATAATTGCAACAATCTGGATAAGAAAACATGGCTCTGATAAATGTACTCGCAGCACGTCTGACGGTAGTATTTGCCATGTTGTTGCCACCTTTTGCGTGGGGAAATCCCTCCACAACTGACATTAAACTGTAAATATGCAAGCTGGTAGATCCTCTCAGCCAAGAGCCCCACATATTTGACAAAGGACTTTAAAGCTAACAGCTGCTGATTAATCACGATGGGTCTAAATTACTGGCTGGCTCTCAACTGGTTATGGAGCTGGATGCCCAGTGCACTTAGAACCTCCTTTGCATGTACTTGACAGCTGCATAGAGTAAGAGCCACTTCTGCCTATTTAGCTGCATCTTTCCGCTCCTTGTGCAGTTACCCAAAAATTCCCTCTAAATCTATTACATATTCACATGCAATTGTTAATTTAGGAGACTTTCAGTGTATATCTGATGAGGTTATATACTTACAGATAGTACACATGTTCAGTGGTCAAAGGGTTGAAAAGAAAAGAAAAGAAAATTTCATCATTATCGGTTCATCTTATCCAGTAAGCTGTTTAAAATCAATTTACATATATTTAACACTAAAATACCTCAAACTGATTCACCCAGTAAAGTTATAGTGTCACCTGTCTATTATCACAAACTGTAATCAGCTGCCAGAGGTCATTTTGGGTTTATCTTTTCTACCAACAATCCTACAGGTTCAAAGATATTCGCTATTCTTCTACTCTGTTTCTTTGTTATTGATGCTTTGTAGCCCTGACAAATTATGGCTATAACTGCCTCCCATCCTCAGCAAAGTTATCCCCAATGAGCTGGCTTTCACAAAGCCATAACTCCTGCTTTAGAAAGACAGACCCCCTGGCCCTGGTCTTTGTTTGACTGATCTGCTTAATTCTTCAAGCTCTAGTCTGCGATTTAAAAAGGTAGACTTAACAAAATGTGCAGTAGTGGAAGATGAATTTAAATC
>OMNM01006338.1:34757-47095 GCA_900302745.1 Parablennius parvicornis
GTGTGTGTGTGTGTGTGCGTGTGCGTGTGTGTCTGTGTGTGTGTGTGTGTGTGTGTGTGTGTGTGTGTGTGTGTGTGTGTGTGTGTGTGTGTGTGTGTGTGTGTGTGCGCGTGCGCCTGTGTTTGGATGCCTACTTGTCCTTAGCCTAAGATCACTATCTCCCTTCTCTTTGCTTTTGAGGTCAAATGGCTAGTAAAACTGACAGCTAATTTGTCGTCTTTTTCGTGCGTGTACGTGCATGTGGGCGTGTGCACATTTGTGCCTGACAGAAACAAAGTGCAAGAGAGGCCAACTGAACATGAACGGAAACATTAGAAATGAAGGACTGTTATTTCACACTTATGAAATATGAAATGGTTGAATGTTTTACCTCATTTGCTCTTCTCTTTGGATGGGATTACTCAGTGGCAAGATTACTGTCATTTTGCATAGCAAAAGGTTTTAATTAATCCATATATATCAATCATACCTACTTTCATAAAACCCCCTGTGCTAGGAACAATTATCCTCTTCCATCACCGCAAGGTTGCAGCTGCTGTTGGCTGGATACCCAAAACCGCAGCAAAGTGAAACCCCAGGTTGGATTAGCCTGTGTGAATCACACCTTGGTGACACAGATAAACAAAAACACACTAAAGTGTTTTGAGCTTTTTTGAACTGCCACTCGGCTGTCCATAGATGAGGACCTTTTTGGATGAGCTGTGGACAAGACAGACTCATTATCGGTCCTTTTCCCATCAAATGTCTTTAGGACAAGGTTTCAGTCAGTACACAAGCATTGCAGTGATTGAACCAGATGATTGCTACTTTCAGTATCTGAAGTCATACAAGTGGTAATTTCATTGGTCCCTATGATCTATAAATAGCTGTCCTCTGTACATTCTGAACAGCTCTTCAAAAAGCCTCAATAAATGACTTTTTACTTATCTTGACAAGTTTTGCTCATACTTTGACACCTGACATATTTCTGACAAAGTATTTATGCTGTAATCTTTTGCTGTGATTTGCCTTACACCTTTAACTTTTTCTGACATTTGAATTAAAGTAAATGTCTGCCAGGAGCCATGACTGAAGGATGATATTGTCTGCTACTCTTCTGTTTCATGATGAAAATAACCAGAAGAGGCTTGATCCAGGTCTAACTGGCCAGTTTATCTGTGGAGTGGAGTCAAGCAATTGTTACGGTTGTAGCATGACTAATTCGGTTATTTGTATTATTGTCTTTCAATAGATGAATTTTTCATCTATAAACATTAAATCTATGTAGAATGTAGGCTGCGTCTGCAAAAAAAACAAACAAACATGTAGATCACACCACTGGAGCAATGCATTACCAGGTCTAGCCAAAGTCGTTGTGTGATGACCTGCACAGAATAACAGCTATTGCTGCTATCTGCTCATCACGACGATGACTTCACAAGATCTGTTCAACTTTGTTGAAGATAAAAAGCTTCATAAAGCCATTACGTGGAGTCTGGATAGATTGAGCTGGGATACAAAATAATAATGGCCTTTGTGCTTTAGAAGCATTTAAAATCTGATACGTTAGATAAAACCAGAGAGAGACTAGGATTAAATGCTTTCAATGCACAATATATTTTTGAGTCAGTAAGTAAAATCGTGATGAATCATTTTAGATTTGGCCATTTTGCTTTAAACCTTTTGCTTTCTTTAAACTAATCATCCAGTCATCATTAGGTTTCAGTTCAGGCCCCATTAACACAAATACAGATCAGGTGAAAACACATTGTCTTTTCATTTTAGTTTTTAGAATAGTTGTGTATTTAAATGGCAAAAAATAAACATAATTTAGAAGGAAATGCAAATAACAATATAGTTTTTCTGTAGTGCCACTAGTCGGGGCCGATGGCTGTTTTTGTAATGGAACCGCACACACGTGCACAGAGAACAATACGCTATAAACATTAACAATGGGAGTACACACACATTCGTGTGGACGGACGACGAAGTGGAATTGCTTTTACTTTTGACTGTCAACTCTAAAACTACCAAGTCTCAGAAGAATATGGACTGGGACTCACCTCCGGAGGCTGCCATTGTTGCTACTGTCGTTCTACTTGTCCATCTACTACGCATGTTCAGAAGAACTGATGACGAAGACTGTGGTGTACATGCGCAGTAGCTGATGTTTCAGGAAAGTCACTGAAAGGAACTAGGACTCACATAGACAGAAATATATGAATCACTGTTCCTTTCACATGCCGTGATTGTAAAGATCTTATATTAGTAACTAAGTATTGATGGCTGTATACTGTGGTAGTCCATATGGATTTTGGGGCTATGCATTGTAGACTCGAGCCTCAAGGTTATTTTTCATAGATCACGGGTATTGATGTTTGCTTTTAATGCTACGCTAGTCAATATTTTTCCATATTTACCTTAAAACTTCTCACTGTATGCAATATGAAATTATCTGATGAAAAAAGTATTGAATAAAGTCACAGATCAATATCACTCTGCTGATCTCATTATAAATACAATCACATATTACATATATGTAGATGTGTATATAGATTTGTATTCACTGTATGCATGTCAGAATGTAAAAATATATTTTGAAAAAGTGTGGCTGAGGGTTGAAATACAGTGAATATCGTCTTGCAATTTACAAAACTTTATTTTTAAGAGGACGTGAATCCTCCTCTTATGCTTCATTCATAGAAGGATAAAACAGGATTTTACCAGTCGATTCGTGACCTAAAGTCAACTATTCCCTCCTAACACCACTGAATTACTCCTTCTCTTAAAAAGTCCTGTGTGGGCAACTGTTTGCTTTGCATGCTTGTGAAGGTCTTCACAGTGTTTGTTTATATCTCTGTGACCAGAAGAATAGAGGGTGGTCAAAGGGAGCAAGCTCTCAATAATCCCTGAGATAACAATGAGAATGAGGGCAGGCAGACCACTGGTCTGTCCCGGGCTAATAAAAGAGAGTGATAGAGACAGCAGTTACATTCTTCCTATGGCCCTGGCAGGGTGTGACTCAGACTTTAAAGACCTTTGTTAGGGTAAATTGCTAAAAAGAGAAGCAGCACCGAGACCGTGATTCACTGGTGACTGTAGCGCACATGTATCAAACACACAAGCCAGCTGCTATATTTTATCATTCAAATCATTCTTGGACTCAGTATGTCCAAAAGAACTATAAACACCTCAGCACCCCAGAGGATCCAATTATGTGTTGACAGTGAAGTATTTAATGCTCAAACATTACTGCTTCCTCTCTCTATCTCTTTCACTCTCCCCAAGCTGCTACTCCAAAGAACAGAGCCTTTTTTCAAAGCAACTTCCAGAGAGCATTTGTTTGAATTAGCTAATCTCAAAAAAGGAATTCATTTCTACTTCATACGACCCTATGGAATGTGCTGAAAAGCAACACAAAACTTTTTTTTTTTTTTTTTTTCTTGAGAGTCCAGCAATAATTTTGCACGGTTATAATGGAATGACTGTTGCAGGGAACCGGCTTGCAGACATCTGTGTAAACAATTTAATTAAGACCATGTTTGATGAATTATAGCTGGTGAAGGCTGTGCCTGTTCTAATACTTCAGTTTCTTAATTACACCAGACATCCATGTGTTCATTCTCTATGCCCACCGTTCCCCCCCCCTTCCCCCCCTCGTTCTCACAATGATAGAAATTGAAAAACTCGAAAAGAGAAAGTGCATTTCACACTCTACTGAAGCAAAGCAAGCAATTTGAAATTAATCAAAACACAATAGGTTTACATCATGATAAAGCGGTGCTGTGTATAAAATGAGGTAGGGTGATTTGTGATATTTGGCCCTTCGTTGTCTTTTTTTCATTTGAGGTGGACTAAACTGAGTGAAAAAATATATTAATGACTTTTTTGGGGGGGAGAAATTTTTAAGATTTCTATTTTAGAAAATATTGCCTTGCAGTAAGTATCTTCTTTTTGTGAATAAATAACATGCAAGGTCTCAATTAAAAGCAGTTCTCAAGTGAAAATAATTTGATCTTCCATAACACAATCATAAATATAGAAATGACCTTCATCTATAAAACAGCACAGCACCAGTTGTAAGAGAGCATTAAATGTCAACACTCATATTAAAACCGGCACTGACTTGAATGACAGACAAGCATATTTCAAACTTAGAATCGTACATGATTGAGACCGTCACTCCACTGTGTTTAACATCAGATACATCCTCATGTAATATGTCTGATATACAATATATTCCATTACATTAATTTATCCTGTGATTTATGCCGTGCAAAAACATCATCTATGATGTATTACCAATTGATACTGACAGTCATCTAATAGGAATGAAATTGATGTCACAGTCTTTGTCTTGATTATATATTCTTATGATTATTGTTAAAAAATTCTAGTCTATATAAAGTCTTCAGACATACTAATTGTTATCTTTTTTTTATTTTTATAATTTCACGAAATTTCTTTCAAAAGCATCTATAATCATTTTCCTCTATCATGTCCGCTACAAAAATTGCATGTTTATAGATATGTTTGGGATATTTAAAAATACTAATACTGTCATTTAAAAAAGTTTTAAATGAGCAGTGTGTTTATCAAATAATAAGCCAATTTCTCAAGTTTTATTTTCCCAAATTTGAATAATTTCAATTTGAACACACCTATAATTAACGGTCATGCAATGAGTGGGTGTAAGAGACCTTTGGTCAAAGCAGAGGGGGTGGGGGGTTATATAAGAGGTGGAAAGCTGAATAAGCATTTTTCTTATTTATTTATTTATTTTATTTTTTTTACAAATTATAAAATTTCTTTAGAACAGCTGGTTATTTCCATTTTGTTACGACCATTAGCGTATGCTGATTTTCTTAAAAAAAAATAGATGAAAAGCAAACATCATCAAATATGCTTATATATAACACGCAGAAATAACATCAGAATATACCTTGTTAATATGAACAATCTCACCATAAATAGAGAACACATAAACAGTAGAATGCCACTGGATCATGATTTATATTATTTGGGTTGGGGACTTTTACAAATTTTATTTATATATAGCCTATTTTTGTAATTTTGTGCTTCTGAACTCTGCTCACTGACCCCCAGGTTTAAAATAATTCTAAATCAATTGTGATTAATACTTTTCTTTCATATTCATACTTGTGTCATTGTGAATTTGTAGAACACAAATGCACAGTTGGTGTTCAGTATAATGCACATGTTGATATGCGAATGATACAATATATTGTGCAGTGCTTCTTGAAGACTATTTCATTCCTGTCGTATTTCTACATCAATATAAAGCTAAATTGATTTTAAACAAAACTTCAAATGCAATACTTTTTTCTTTTTTTTTTTTTAAAGACATAATGACCCTACATGAACACTTACAAGTCCTCATGATTCATGGTTTATTTCTGTGTCAGTTAGTCTGTATCAGGTACCCATGTGTGCTCTAAACAATAGCCAGGGGGATCACAGTGCACATCCCCATGGGGAGGAATGAGCGCGATGGCTCCTTCCCACAAGCTGGGCTTGGAATTGTGACGAGGAGATTAGGGAAGTTTCCAAGCTATTCAACCCCCCCTTCCAGTTCAGCAACACAGAGTACTTGGCTTGGCGGCTGAATCCTCTCCTGTTCAGCTGGACTGGTCTATTTCTGATGTGCCTCTGATGCCGTGTTTAGAGCGTGTCTATGAATGGCTTGTACCTGTTTATCCCAGCAGCACACAGGCTTATGAGATGTTTGCCTCAAAGCTTACCAGGTGCTTTTCTCAGCTGGAAATGCCTGTATGTTTAATTCAGACCCTTAATCCTGACAAAAGTGGACCAAACATGTCTTCCACAATTTATCACAGAAATGAGGAGTCTAATTTTGCTCCCTTGTTTTTTTTTTTGCATCCACTTTATTCAGCCTCTTTTCATTTCGTCTTCAGAAAGTTCTGAAAAATATCAGAACAAAACAGTCACATTGGCAAATGTACGATGTACAAAACCGATATGCATATTTGTGCCACAATCCTGTGAGCGCTCAGTGAAATTGTGAGCAAAGCAAAAGTTGAGCAAACAAAATTCTCATCTGCATTCCCAAAATATTTTGTTTTCATGTTTGCAACTCTCCACAATCATGATGTTTTCCACTTAGTTTTGTTATTTGGTCTCCCGCAAATATTTGCTGTATGTTGGAAGTGCTGCTAAAAACAACACCTTGTGGTTTACACAGGATTACGACACATTTTTGCTGAGTTTTTCTTTCTTCATTCAATCTCATAGTTATCATATGTAATTCAGAAACTATTAATCTCTATGTTACCTGAAAATCAATCTAAAAGACACTTTTCGAGACTCACTAGGTGAACTGAGACAAAACAACAGTACTGCTAAGGCTATTGCAGTGTGGGCTTTCTTCAGAGTCCTGCACCTTTTACTGTTCATCATGCATTAAATATACAACACAGAAGTAGCTGCAGTGGATTAATTTCATCTAAAAGGTAATTAAAAAAAACAGGCTCTATTTCCCCCTGTGCAGTGTTGTTACTTCTGGCACTGATATCTTAATGTATGAGAAGCAGCAGCTGATTAAACATCTAGTGACATCTTTTATACTCCCACAGTGTAGGGCCGCACCATTTTTGTTGAACTTTACACAGCTCTGATTTAATAATGGAAATGACTGAATTCAGCCCATTACTTCAATTCACAATATATCTGTGTCCACACCCAAATGTATACATCTATATTACTATGCAGCAAATACAAACACTTTAAGCACATTCTAGACATTGAAACATCACTTTCAATAATAAAATCAAATTTTTAGATTGTAGTAGTGATCCCAAATCTAAAACACCATTTGAGCCCAACTTCAAAGCTGACTCCTTCCCACAAATCCCGAACAGCAGGATTTCATAACTGTGACGTAAAAGAAAACAAAAAAAAATACAAAATTAAACAGCACACCAGCTGAGCTGCAATAACTACCTGAATGGTTGGTCATTCATGCGACAGACAATCACTTTTTAGTTAATTTGATTGTTATCTGAGTCATTCCACTTGCACAAATGCCAAATATGTCAGTTCCACTCTTTTAAGTATGAAGATATCCACCTTTTCTATTCAGCCATTTTAATTGTTAATCCATCTTTATTAAATTTGAAGAAAAAGAGCAGCTGGAGAATGTCACTTTAATGGTCAAAATCATTTGAGCTATTTTTCTTTGAAATTTTCACATCTGGCCCCTGACAGATGAAGAAAATTACAGTATCTCTTTGGTACATTTGCTTCCATGAATATGATATAGCGTCCAGTTTAAAAAAATTTGTTTTTTTTTAAGATTGTTCAATATCATTTACCACATTTGAAATTGTTTGTATAGTTTATAATTGCGTCCTTTTTTCACAACACCACGGTGCAAACTGACTTAGCCTTCTGCAGAGACGATGCTGTTATTGTGACGAGAGACATTTCCTCACCTGGCTCTCCTCTGCTTTTCTTTGTGGACTTTACTGCTTTTATATTTATTACATTTTCCGTGCAGTACCTGACTTTTGGAGTACTTTTGTTTTTGGGGTAAGGCAGCATTATGTTCAGTAACCTATTCAAGCAACACAGTTTTGTGCCAGAAGGCTCAATGTTTAGAGCTGAAACCATCATTTAAATGCTCATATTGACATGTGACGTCACTGATGGCGTTATCTTTAGTAAATCATCCACAAAATGTGCACGAGCTACAAACACAATCTATCCTCATAAGATTACTATAAAGATCACATTATTTAAATCTTGTTTGTAGATAAAGATTTTCTTTTCCCTTTTGTTGGTTACATTAAATATTGCAGGTATAATCAGCCAACATAGCCCAACAGTAGAGTAAACCATCACTGAGATTCAAAAGACTAGATTTTCTTCAGACTCTGCAGGCCTACATGTCAATTATATCGGAGATTTTTCAGCCCACATTTCACACTTCAGTTACCTTTCATTTGTTTTACTATATGTGTGGGAGGCAGTCGACAGGAAGATATCTCAGATCTGTCAAAGCAACATGACTTTGTCATTATTAAGTTTTCCTCAGTATTTTCTTGTGATCTGTGTGCTAATTGCAGCTCATTTCAGTGTTAGGTATTCTTGTTATTTACATGTCTTTATTTGACAAAAGCTCAGTAATTGAAGTTTGGATTCTTTTTTTTGTTTTCCAAGAATAACAGGTAATATATAAACAACATTGTAATTTAGCATTTTAATGTGATTTTGATCAACAGAGTGATAGAAAAGGGTTGCAATTGATTGCTGACTGACATAGAAAAAAAAAAGGATGTGAACATGTGATCTTTGGGGAATTACAGTGAGCGTATGATCTTATAGGAATTCAGTGAGACAGAACATATTAAGTTTAAAATAGTATTCCTGCTATATCTTTTTTTTTTCATCTTACTCATTTTCAGCAACGGTCGAAGCCATCAGTTGAAAGATACCCTGTCTACTGATGTCTGCTGGAAATGCTGAATCTTCTCAAACCACCACATATACATGATGAGAAGAGGGCAGTTGCCGGGCAACAGAAGAAGTAGCTGTACACAACGGCTGGTCTTTGAAAAATGTGGGGCTCCATCCAGCCAATGACTCTTTTCTGCAGCAGATGTGACCACAGAACAGGATGGAGGAAATTCATACTTTTAGAGTATTTACCAGACTGTAGCTGATTCCACTTTGCAGATAAATAGGCTGACGCTTTCATTGGACTCCGGGTTCAGCGATTATTCTCGAGAAGTCTTCATTTTTTTGTCTCTCCTTGCAAATCCTTAAATGTCGCAAACATAACTCTCAGTAAATGTTTGCTTTTGATTTGATGACAAGGCCACGGTAATTGCATTCTGCTTTTTGTTCAACGTTTTACATGTTAAAACTCACTAACCATTGGAGATTTACCAAAGAAATCCTGTACATTTTAAATACAAAACTTGTCTTTGCTAAATTCTAAGATGCGTCGTTTGCTTTAATAACTCCTCTGATGTGCCTTGAGTTAGACTTGTGTGTACATGTGGAAAACAGGACTAATCTGAGCCATGACATATAGATTCATACAAAATCATTGCAACTGATCGGGGATATACATAATATGCAGCTAAAGTTTACCCCTCAAAGCCTTGGTGGTAAAAAACAAACAAAAAAACTTCTAAACCCATAAACTGTCTGTAACAGGATTGATAAAAGTCCATATGTAGTTCTAAAATGAGTAAACCCAGGCCCATTTCACATATAGATGAATCAATAGAAGGATCAGGGCTAGAGGGTCATGTGATCTCTCAATGGGAAAAAAAAAAAAAAAACCCAAACATCTTATTTCAAGAGATCATGAGCCATCATGAGATGTATAAGTCATGCCGTTATTATTGAATACCAAGCAGAGGCCACATAACTCTGAAGTCTTGAATGCTAATGTGGATAAAATAATGCAATCCTCATGCTTGGATACAACTGTAAGACACAAATTTTACATTTTATATTGTCATTCAGCAGAAAATAGCTCCAACTGGAATGTATGATTTTGTCTTTTTTTTTCTGTGAAATTCCAGATGTTATTGTGCTCATATTGCAGATACACTAGTAATAGATACACTAGTGCAATTACAGCCACATCACAATCAAGCAAACTTTTTGATATGCTTGTTTTAGCAGGCCATAGTCCTTTACCAGCTATAATCTTACTGTTGTTTCTACAGAAGTACATTTCCTCCACATTAATGTGTATTTTGGCATCATGGGTAGTTTAATAGGTGGATGTTACTGGTTTCTACCCCATCTATTTGAGGACACTTTTCCCTTTTAAAAAACACTAACATTGTTTATTTTACAGTCACACCCAGAATTTTCCTCTACAGCGGTGTAACACCGGGCTTCACAGTGGCAGGGGCTCATGGGATATGTTGATGACGACAACATGCTGGGAACTGCTAGATTACAATCAGCATGTTACTAGCCTGCTGTTTAGCAGGACACTTAGTCAATAGCCTGTCTCTGGCGCTAGCACTATTTTCAGCAGCACTCTTCATCACCGAGCGGTTCGGTGCATCTCAAAGACCGGTGGTTCTCGTGGTATGATGTGCAGTTTGCTGTACTTTGAGTCATGTGGAGGGTACACACATCCATACAATCACTATAGACTAATCATTGTAAAACGACATCGGACATGAGGTTTGGTTCAGTATCAAGAAGCTTCTTTATGGGAGTCAACAACTTATTCACATCAAACTTTTGTTAGCTGATCAAAGGAAATCATTTTCACTCCACTCGAATGAATGTATGTTTTGTGCTGACCAAATAAATGTATTTCATACAAATTATCAATGAAGGTCTATTCTATTCTGAAAAAAAAGTACTAACTTCAATCTTGGTCCCATTGTCTAACACCACCATGATTTGAAGGGGCTCCTTGTAGATTGCTGCAGTAACATTGTTTGGGAGACGTGAAGATGAGAGCACACCGTAACTTCAATAATTGAAACTGTTTGAAAGATCAATACCACTCGCAGTCTTTTGGGAGTTGGTTGTCTGGCTGAACTGTGCAACCCAGCGAGAACCCAGCTAGTCAATTCTTCTCAAGGCCTCTCCAGAAAATCTCGATGCCTGATAGACATCAAGCCTCCCCTCATTGTACATTCGGTAAGTAAAGTATACAAAATGTGTTATGAAATGACTGGAATAGGAGATTTACAAATTTTCCCTTTTATTGTTGCCTCACAACATCTGCTGTGTGCATACTGTTTAATTTGTGTAACCTGAGGGAGTGGCCCTCTTCCAGGATGCACCGGCCAACAAGGCAGCACGCCCATCCAGACCATTCCAAATCCAACAAACACACAAGTTGCCAGTTATAACATGCATATTTCATAGTCATATTCAACTCAATTAAAGCAAATGCTCAAATAAAAGAGCAATTTCTTTCTATAAAGAAAAAAATATTTTAGATTTGCTTATTCAACCTATCTTGACATAAGCAATACATTAAATAGGAAGTAATCAGTCCTCCTGCCCTTTACTAGGAAGTAGATGGTGATTATAAATGTCACAAAGATAAAACACTCTAATTATAAAAAAAGACCTAAAAGAATCGCCCTATGTGTGTTGCCAAAGAACTGCAATGTGTTCTGTTGGAAGGCAAAATCAACTTTAGGTAGTAGGTTAATCTTCAAACGACACAACAGGCCAAAATCTCAATAATTACAAATTAATGCGCTTTTTCATCTACATTTCCTAGCCACTATACTGGCACAAGAACTACTGCATAGCCGATGAAAGAAACTTCACACTCTCACACTCTTTGTCCCTCCAGTGCTCATTTAGCAAAATATATACATCATAGTGTCACCTCTTCTAAGATCAGAAAACTGCTTTGTCCAGAAGCCAGACATAGATTTATGACCCATGTCACTCTCAGAGAATATAAATAGGATGCAAATTCAAAGAAAGAAAAGCAATCAACCTGGTTAAGGACTGCACATTTGCAAGTAGAAGAAGTGTGAATTGTGCATACGCTCACAGTAAAACAACAACTCAGTAGGACCGGTGCTAAAAGCTACTTCTGTTTCTTTTCTTTTCAACTCCCACCGAGAGCATAATGGCAGTAATTTTCAAAACAATCTGATCACAAAGAGTGACCCTGTAAAACTGAAATCTCCTTGTAAATTATATGGTTTTTTTTAAAGGTAAAGTGTTGATTTTAGCTGTGGGGCTGGTGGAGCTCGGAGCAGGGGAGATGGATGTGGCAGGTGTGAGATACCTACAGTGCAACCGTGGTGGGTGGAAGGGGAAAAACAAAATAAAATGGTGAAAGGCAAATCTCAAATTACTAAATTAGGTTTATGGAAAGTACAAGGTGTCAGCCTCATGATGGACTGCCGACTCATCCAGGGTGTGCACTGCCTTTCACCTTTTACCCGATTGGGTTCAGTTCCAGCACCCCACGGCCCTTAGTTTGATGCAAGATGGATGGACCTCAATTAAGTATGTTACATATTCTAATTCTGGTACATATGTCATCTAAGTTGCATCAGCCATCATTTATTTATTTTTTTTTTTTTTTATGCTGATGTAGTCATTGATGCATATTTTGTTTTTAGGCTGAAATTGTGTTTGGTTTCGTTAAAACAAAGCTACCCAACAACAATTAAGAATAATAATAGTTTTTCATGATAATAACTATTGCCACGATGAACTACAACAGAGGTCAGCAACCGTTCTGACATGCAGACATAAAACACAAAAATATTTTCAGTGTGCATGGAATATCATTCCATAAGGTCTCAACTGTTTTAAAGGTGTAAGCATGGATGAGAAACATAAACTGCTTAAAGCCACTT
>OMNM01006379.1:7305-17819 GCA_900302745.1 Parablennius parvicornis
AAAGATGATGAGAGTTAAGATTGTCACTATAAATAATCATAATCTTACAAACTTTGTGAACCCGAGGTGGGAACCATTCTCTCCAAAGGGCCACGTGAAAAATTAGAATAACCCGGTGGTAAAAGGACATTCTAAGACGATTTTTATGAGCCAACGTTGCTTACCAAGTCTTACTAGACCCAATAAATGGAAAAGTGCAATCATTTAAGAAGCAATAAAGCCAATAACAACAGTATGTTTCCCTTGGGGTCAATCAAACAGAGCTTAAGGGCCACATGTGGGCCCCCGGGTCTGAAGATACCCAGGTGTGCGTGAAACAAAGCTTTTAGCAAAATTAAGGAGCATATCCACAATTTCTAATTACATGACTTCCTGGGGATGATATAAAGACTATGCCAATGAATTTAAAAAAAGATGACCATCCAAGCACAGATTATCCATTAAAATCACTACAATCATTATTTATTTCAAGGCTCTAAACAAACACATGTAGGACGATTAACATGAAGAGATTTATATACAATTCTAAAAAATCCCAAAAGTGCTGAGGATTAACCTATTTAAGTAAAGTCATACACCGTCAAACTAAGATGATGTGTGAATGTACTTTAACTTTAAATTAAGTCAAGAAGCAGTTTTCTAACTGTTCATCTTGAGTCAGAAACGTCCAAATATAAGTAACTAAGGGATTTGGGGGTGTTATAATGGAAGTAACTGCAGTGTTTTGGAGGTTTAAACGTGCAATAAAGTTGAAACGGTCCTCGATGGGAGTTTACACAAGAACACAATGAACCACCGTAACAATAAATAAAGAAAAGGCGGGTTCACTGCGAGGCCCTGCAGGAGGGAGAATCACAATTAAACAACCTCTGAAAATACAATTCGTGAGATTAAGATAAAAAAAATGCCAGGTTTAAGATGAACGCAGGTTACGTAAAACGTGCATGCTAGTTATTGCAAAAAAAATCCGCATTTACGCAGCTAATAAACTGTAAAATAACCCACTAAACACATTCAAAGCGCTAGATTTAGTTGTTAAATGTGCAGTCGGAGTCGTAAACTGGTTGAATACTGATGAATAGAGTGGTTTAATTGTACATTTGTGATGCGAGGAGGACAAAAAGCTACAAACCGGCGTGTTACCGTTCAAGCGGACCGCGCTTTACTAGAGTGCCGCTCCGAGCACCGTGCAGGCCCGAGTTGTTCAAAAAACACCTTAATGTGGATAAAAACCACAACATAAACCAACTCAATGCGGTGATTGTTGTAGAAAATTACTCCAATAAGTAAAAGAGACCGAATGCATTTGCTGAGATGTGAACATTTGATTCATTCAAATCGACATTTAGCAGCTAACGCGGCTAATGCTAACGCACGAAGCTAACGAGAAGCCGATAAAACAGGCTCGACTCGGAGGAAACACGCCATCATAAAAAGAAGATGGGAGGCCTCAGAAAACATTAAACAGACAGAAACAGTCAGTAAAAGATCTTACTTTGAGTGTATTCACGGAGAAAGCCGACTCGCCGCTCAAAATGGACACTCTCCAAATCCGCCGCTAACTCGTGGCAACATATATACGACCGGATGTTCCCAGACGAGAGGTGGCATCGCAGTGAGGAGGCCTCTGATTGGACAAAGCCATCCTGGCAGGAATCAAGAAATGATGTGATTGGCTGAAATCTCGAATGCGCAGTGACAAAAGACAGGAGAAAAAAAGAGCTTCCTCTCGTTTCATAAACCGCTTTAAAAACCGTTTTTTTAAGCGTTTATCCACAAATAAACACAGTTTTAGATAGTTTTTCTCTATATATTTTTGATACTTTCGATAAAGTCAACTCATTGTATTATTGTAACCTTCTGCTATGATTAGTCATATTTACAGCATTAACTGAAGCCTTGCAGACATAAACAGCTATTTCAGAGTGTTTTTCTAAAATGTTTACAATTTAAAAGCATCTATCTCAGCATTTTAGAAAGGGATGTCAAGATTGAGGATGAAATAGTGGCTCGTGCTCTCGCCTCACAGTGAGAAGGTCATAGGTTTAAATACTGTCCGGGCCTTTCTGTGTGGAGTTTGCATGTTGTCTTCAGGCACTCCAGTTTTCTCGCACAGGCCAAAAGCCTGCATGTGAGGTTAATTGGTGACCCTAAATTGCCCCTAGGTATGAATGTGAGCTTGTATGGTTGTTTTGTGATGGACTGGGGATCTATCCAGGGTGTATCCATCCCTTGCTCATCGTTAACTGGGATTAGCTCCAGCAAGCCTCCAAAGAATAAAATGGTATGGATGGATGGATGTCATGTTTGACCTGAGACTGAAATGTCACCTAGAAAATAATGAAAATTTATCCTACATATGGACGTTGCCGTTCCAACAAGTTTTCTTAAAATCACGCTGATTTTGCTCTCAACCTTCTGCTTGCTGAATAATTGGTGAAAAAATTCAAGAAAATCAACATGGCATGACAAAAAGGAGACTCTCCAGCAGAGATGGACAATGCCGCAGTCATCTATCAGGATCGGATGACAGTAAAATGAAAAGAAAAAAAGGGGAGAAATAAGTCCTGGAAAGAGCAACTATGAGCCTCGTAAGTACTACAAGAAAGTCCAGAGAGTGATTGTAGTATTCAGCAGAGCAAGAATGTTTGAAGAAAAATATTAAAAGCAGAAATGATTAGATAGATAGACAGATAGACAGATAGATAGATAGATAGATAGATAGATAGATAGATAGATAGATAGATAGATAGATAGATAGATGAACCAGAATCCGGTGCTAAAGTGATTAATACAACCACAAGTCCATGTTTAAGCTTGAATTATTGCTGAGAGTGAAAAAGAAATAAGTCATGAGCACCATCTTTTCAAAGTAAAAGGACAACAAGTTTTGACTGCATTTTGGTTTATAAACTGATCCCATGAGTTCTTTTTTTTCACTTAACTGGTTTATCTGTTCTATGCTTTCATTTCAGACTGCAATGAGACATTAAACTGAATAATTTCCTAATACAAAAACTGGAGAAATTGGGGCGATGTCAAACGTTTGACTGGTAGTGTTTGTTTGAAGCTGCAAGACACTGTAATAGGAGGATATGGTTTGATGGTCACTGTAGAAACAATGAAAATATTGGAGTTTGTCCTCAAATATATATTCTAATTTTAATAAGCTGCCATTTTTAGATGAAATGAGACCGTTTCTTTTTCACTTGGACTAAAATGAGAGCTCAGATGTGACCCTCAGAATGTGTCCAATCTCTGTTGGGATGGACGTGCATCTATATCTTATATATCTTCAGAAAAATGAAAATGTTGAGGTTCGATGAAGTTACCGTGAAGCTGGTCAGTTCTGGGTCGTGCTTTTTATTTCATGTTTACTGCTTCACCCAGCAACCTGAACTAAATACACACCTGCCAGACCGTGGCAAGTCGAGGCAGGACAGGACACACACACGCACGCACGCACGCACGCACGAACACATGCACGCACACACACACACTGGAGGGTAGTAGCTGTGGAGACGGTTGTGTTTCTCCAGCAGTGGTCAGTTGGTAAGAAGAGAGTGGAACTGAAGCAGCCAGCAGGTAAGAAGAAGGCTCATTGAAATACTCACATTTTGTATATTGTACTCCAGTGTTGTATAATAAAACTTAACAAAATTGTAAAATAATCTAAAACAAACAATCACGATGAAGAAGTAAACATGTAAATACAAGACGGCATAGAAAGCTTATTATTCACAAATAAAGACACAGTGTGTGAATATTTAAATATTCATATGCAGAGATGGAAAGAGTATTGAAAATCAAACCACATAAATTAAAATGTTCTCAATCACATGTAAAAGTAAAGCTCCGTTAAAATGCTGTTTTCAAAACTACTCAGCATCATTTACGTATTAACTACATCAGGGGTGTTGAACATTTCAAGCCGATTTTATATGTAGTGTAGACCAGAGGTGTAGACCAGAGGTATCAAACCCGGTCCTGCAAGAGGCTCCCGTCCACACACCACCAAGAAAATGGGAAAAACTTCAAAGAAAAGCGATTTGTGTGTAGTGGATACAACAAAACATGGAGAACAAAGTTGAGATATCAGTGATGCTGACGTGATAGATGGAAATTAAGTCTAGTTTCCACTGCGCAGTGTGTGCCAGTACGGTACGGTGCAGTACGGTACGGCACGGTACGGCACGGCAAAGCCTACCCAGATCTAACTCTGTTGCGCAGTCCCACCGCAGTGTGTTTAAAATGTAGGCGGGTTGTGAACGTAATGACGCAGGTATATGTAACATCATCATGCAACACTAAACATTGTACAGAACAATTCTTCTCTCAAGCTCAGAAACACGAGTTGCAGTGCCGCTCAGGCGTCGCAGCAAAGCTGAGAGCCTTTGTTCTCTGTGACACCGCTTGAAAACGTATTCATTCTGAACAGCAGTGTCCAGGTCCTGTTGAATCTCCTCCTCTCCTGGTATGGAGAGGAACATCTGCACCTCGGTGGAACACCAGGGGGCAGTGTAGTGCCAACATTACAATAAAGCTATTAATTAAACAACCATTGAGCTCAAAGTGGCATATCTGAAGAACGAGAGGTATCATTCTCATTTGATTTGTGGCTTCTCAGCGCCCCCTTCTGGACTGACCTGTTTGATGCACTGATCTGCATGTTATTGCCCCGTCTTCAGGCTGAGTGGGGTGGCTGTATAGGCAGTGTTGTTAGCCGATTGTTCGTACACACCAATCACTAACCACACTACCAGTACAATCACCACCGCAACACACACCCGTGTTAATTCAATGTTTCAGCCAGAAGCATTTCTCTTTATTAAATGTTGCTCAACATCTAATGAAAGTCCAAAACAGCCCAGACCCATGGACACCACCCCACCTCTGATGGTCTGCTGTGGTATGAGGCACTAAACTGTTGGTTGGTCCATTAAATCATCCAGAACAGCCTAATATCTGAGATACAAAACCTCAGAATGTTGATAAAACTTTTAAATTTAGTGACAGGGTGCAACATGGGCTTCCATCAAACGGTCTGAAGCCTGCATGGATGCAATTCTCTTGTTACTTTCCTGATCTTGGTAAAGGTTTGTGGAAGAGGTAAGTTTCAGGTGTCACATACTGATAAAGTCCACAAGAGCTGGAAACTTTTTTTTTTTTTTTTTAAATCACACCAGAAACATTAAGGAAACAGATGCCTGTTGGAGACTTTGTGTGTCAAATGGAGCTCACCACTTTCATATTCACTTTTTTAAATTTCCTAACATGTAAAAAAAAAAAAAAAAATCCAGAGTTACAATATATGTATTTCATGTTCGAAAAGAAGTTCGAAGAAGAAACTTTTTTAATCCTACCTATTTTACATCTCAAGTCACACAGATTTTCTTTTAAGCCAAGTCAGTGTCGTCCTATGCTACACCAACAAAAACTGATAGAGACACAGATTACAGCCCCTCCACAAACCAGCAGTTCATCGTCATTGCCCACAAGCCCTTGCTCTCATGGCAAAACTTGAAAAGCTTTTTTCTTTTAACCGTGTTAAGCTTGATGGTTTAATCTCCACTCATGATTCAACACCCAGGACTAAAAGTATCAAGAACCTACTGGGAAGAGATTAAACACTTAAAATGTCTGATGTAAATTTGTTCATTGGCAAGAAGTTTATATATGTTGTTAAGAGGAACCATCGACAAATGGATGGACGTGTATGAGATTCATATTATGGGACAGATATCCTTCTCTCTTAAGGCAGGAGATGAAAACTGTAAAGATGCTGCTCCAAATGGACCAAGTCAGAAAAAGTTGAACTTGTGCTCTGTGCAAGTCAACCTCATGGTCCAGGAGGATTTCATGTCCTTTCATCAATTGTGTAAATATCTAATATAAATTGTTACAAGACAAAAAAAAAAAAAAACCAGCAGGACTTTTTACAACCACACTTCATTTCTGACAAATACTGTATACATAGTTTGAAAAACGCCTTTTCCAATAAAAATCCACTAGATTTTTTGGTGCTTCCTTTGGATTTCTATCAGTTTTTTGTCGTGTCCAAAGGTTGCCCTTCCTCTCTTTATACATCTTGGTGACAACTCAAAAACCAGCTTCAATACTCTTATGAGGGTTTCCTAAACAAGCTCATGTTGAAGTTGAAGACACAAGCATTATATCAAGATTAACACCCAGGAAAGATTACATGAACTTTAGGAGGGTTTGCAACCATGACAGAGATCAAGAGACAAAATGCTTTAAATCAGCAGAGCAAATATTGACTCATTTATTTCTTTCCAATGACAGTTAAATGTTACTTTATTCACACTTACTTCTCGTTTAAAACAAAAAACATTCAGACTTAAAATACTTGATTAGATCCAAGTTTTAAAACATGCTTAAAAAGCATCACATTAAATATTCCAAACGTAGAATTATTAAATTCATTAAAGATAGAGTGTGGTTCCCCCTCAGGACCGGGATTTGCTGACCCAGTGGTATTTGTCCACACGAGGCCCGCTGAACGTGAACCGGTAGGACTTGAAGACCTTCTGGGGCAGGAACTGGTGAGCGGTCGCACCTCCAGGGGGCGGGGCAGGGTGAGGCGGGAATCCGTCCCCAGGGAAGGACTTCCACTTGTCCCTGAGCCAGGTCTGAGGGGCGCCCGACGAGAACTCGCTGAACTGTGAGAGACAGGGCAGAGACGTTTTACACATCGACAGCCTCGCTCAAAATCACGTTGAACGTGATGGCGCCCAACAAAACAGCTGAATTTCATCCCGGGTGGGCCGGACCGGTAAAATAGAGCCGCAATGGTTCAATTTAAAACGATTCTTAAAGAGAATATTCACTGAAAGTGTTATTCAGTTTTGTGAAAATACACAGAAAATGACTCCAATCTCAATGAAACCTGGTGCAAAACAATGAAATGTCCAAAACCCTTCTATTGCATTATGGGTGTTTTTACACACGTAACTGACGCACGGCTCTGAAGCGAGTGTGACGGTGACCAGGGGGCCCAGATTTCGTGGCAGCATCAGCGAGCTTCCAACTCTGATCTCAGTGTTGTATTTAAGAAATTTGGTTCAATTTAAATGTTGACTGGTCTTTGGGCAGATTGGAGCCTCTTGGGAGTCGATTTCGGCCACGTGCCTCACGGTTGACGCGGCACACATCAAAAAGATTCGTTTTACTGCATCAGACAGCTACTCGGCAAAATGATCCTGTTTGGTCTCGAACCACTGGATAACTGAGTGTCCAGTTATCAAGTTCTTTCCAGAAATTCGCCATTTTAAAAATGTTTGGATAACTTTTGCTGAGATGGCGAAGCGGACACTGGACCTACCCGGTAAATGCTGTTGGGGTTGACGACCGTTGGGATGGTCTTTGGTTCCAGGTTGGCGGCTGCAGGACCGACCAGGCTGCTGCTGCCACCGCTGCTGCTGCTGCTCAGGTCGTCGTCTTCCCCCTCCTCCTCCTCCTCCTCGTCGTCGCCGTCTTCATCCTCATTGGAGCTTTCCGACGGGACGTCGAGGCTCGCACGCTCCACGGCGTCATGTATGCGGCGGGAGAATTCCCTGTCTCCACGACGGCAGCAGTCCACAGTGGAGACGCAGAACGGAGCGCCGTGTTCGCCGTATCTACAAGACGGGAACAAATATTTATGAATATTTTAAACAGAATACATTGACGTGTCAATGACTTCAAGTATCGCAGATAAACATATGCGACATCAGCTTCAGTTGAAAAGAAAAAAAAAAAAACTTTGTGCAAAGCTGATCATTAAGGTAAAGAACTTTAATAACTTTTTTTTTTTTTTAAATTGCAGCAAAAGTTGATGTAAGAACATGTACAGCAGCAGCTCTGCTAAGGATGAAGACTGATGCTCTACAGTAGAGGTTCTCAAAGTTTTGATCGCTGAGGGTCAATTTAGGAACATTGGACTGGGCGCCACTCAAGAAAAAAACTAAACTGGAAAAAAAAAATCCTATTTCATCTGTGATTTAAATTTATTGGTCTTCATTCTGTAATAAATACATTTTAATTATTAAATGAGGCTAAACTTGAAACATTGTAATGCACACGAAATCCAAAATGGGTTTGTGCCTTTACAGTCAAATCTGGGATATACCATTACAGAATACAAGTAAAAACCAATTTCAGAATCACACTTTAAGAACCAGGGACCTAGAGGAACATTTGAACCTGAACGATCAGGTGAACCCTGAACCGAGCCGTCTGACCTGCAGGACACCTTCCCGGGGTCGACCCAGACCGTCAGCTCCTCAGGCAGACCCAGATCCTCGTACCGGGCCGCACTGCGCTCGCAGGCCTGCTGCAGGACCGGATCCCGAGGCAGCACGCGGTTCATACGCAGACACCTGAAACACAGCAGTCAGTCACGACACTGGAGGGCAGAATGAAGGAAATACACCCGGGAACAGCCGAGGGCCGACTTCTCCCCACCAGGAGAAAATGATCAGAGGTTTATAAAGCCGACAAGTTTTGGCTGTTCTGCTCTCAACTAATTAAAAACTGTTTATGAAATTTTATAATTTGAGGCCTGCAGCTGAATAAAGTTAGAGATATTGCATGAAGCTCTTTAGGTTTAAAAAAAAAAAAAAAAAAAGGGGCATTGTCTCAAAGCAGCGCTGGAGTTGAACCATCACACCCCGAGTGTGTTCCGACCCTCACTGACCTGTAGGCCTGGCCCTTGGTGGGAGCGTTGGGGTGCCAGTGGTTCTTGTAGTTCTCAAACAGAACGGAGGTGAGCGCAGCGGCGAAGTGCTCCCGGCCATCCTTCTCCAAACATCCGTACTTCTTAACCAGCCGGGCCACGAAGAACACGGCGGCGGCGATCTCCTCCTTCATGACCGCTCGAGCTCCCGACCTGAAACCCTCCCTGAACACTGCGAAACTGCACAGCTTAAAAAAAAAAAAAAGAACTTAAAACACATGTAGAGTGATCCTACTCTCACAGGACAGCATAGAAACCAACTAAGGATTAAAAATGATCCAAGTCAAGCAGACATGTTCGCCGCTGCTGGATCAAGGACGGGAAAAGAAGACGTTCACATGAAGAGGAATCTGTGCAGAAGAGCGGCGCTCACCCTGGAGTGAGGCACACTGAACAAAAGAGTCTCCAGGCTTTAGTTTCTCAGGTGATTTAATTGATCCACAGCTGGACCACACACACACACACACACACACACACACACACACACACCTGAAGCTGGTTGTCTCAATCGCTCAGGGTGAACCTGTTTGGGTTTCGGGGTCCTGACAGTCTCCACTCTGAAGGTCACAATGAGAACTTTTCTATTCAGTGAAGCCAACATGGAGCATTTTCTGCTGAAGCTGCTGCAGGTTATCATTTCTCACTCTCCACGCTTCCCTATGGGAGCTGATGAGACTGTGACGATTCCAATTCCCACTGTTTAACGATTCGGTTCCTTATTGATGCTCATCTGGAAATAAAACCCGCAGCACTAACCAGCAGAGGACTTGCTCACGCCGCTGCTGGTTGAGAGTCACTCCGGAGCGGATTTGAGACGTGACATTCATTCAAAGTTATCACGCAAATGTTTCTGTGTATTGGGAGTTCCTCCTTCCTTTGATGAAATGTCCATTTTGCAAGTTGCCAAGTCGTCGTTTCACATTAAATGGAACTAAACGTTCGAGCGTTTGTGTCACTGGGTCACCGTGTTTCCTGCCGGCTGCACCGGAGAATGAAACGTAATTCACATCGTTTACAAGCTGGGATTTTCTATTTCCATCCCTCATTATGCGTGACTAGCATTTGTCTCTTTCTCTCTGCAGGATCTCTGCCAGTGGAACTGGGAGTTGGTTGTCTGAGCCTGCCGTCGTCTGCAGCCAGTGGGTTCATGTTTGTTTCTCGCTCTCTGACTCTGTCCTTTCATTCTCTCACCTGGGACAGTAGAAAGTCTCCACCTCTGATTCCGGTCCGGCAGGTTTCCCCCTGTTAAGAGAGGCTTTTCCTTTCCACCATCTCGTCTGCTTGGTCAGTTTTATTTGTGTCCCCTTATCACAATTGGTGTCGCAGCAAAGATTAAAAACCTAAATAACACACAAACACGACATAGAACCTTTTAAAAATCCAAGCGGGTAACACGGTGTGCTGAAACAGCATCAGCAAGTGATGCAACAGAATTGTACAAGAAATTAAAATAGTTGGACATCGACTTGAAAATGAAGGCCGGTAAAGCCACATTAGTGTATATTGTGAGTTTCTGAACGTAAGAGGGAAACGGATTTAGGAACGGAGGAGCGCTCGTCCCCGTTTCCCTTCATACCAGAAGGTCTGAGGTGAAAAAGCGGGAAGCAAGAGCTGGAACTCTGGAGTGTGTTGAACTGATCAGTGAGTGCTTGTGGACTTAATTTGGCATTAATATGATGATATACGAGTAAATAAAATTGATTTGAATGATTGAAAGTTGGGTTTATTTGCTATAATGAGCTTGTGGGGTTATAAGACGACAAAAAGGAACAAAAAAATA
>OMNM01006383.1:7460-20967 GCA_900302745.1 Parablennius parvicornis
TTCCACGGACGTTCGCCGGGAAAGGAAACCGTCCGCTTCCATCCAGGTGTTAGGAAAAAAGAGCGCAGCCCGTCAGATGGTCTTAAAATCGACGACAGGACAACCCGCCAGTCGATGTTGTATTCCCGGCGGAGTGCGGCGGGCGGGCGGGATGCTGCTGGCTGTCCGGGAACCGGGAGACAGGACGGGCGGGACAACGTGCGTTTGACACATGAGTCAGTGTTGAACTGCACACTGATTGGACCCAAAAATCATCAATCATAGATAACGCAATCCGATTGGCTTAAACGTTTCCTCAACAGAGGTGAAGTGGGCGGGGTATTGGGGTTCTCTCTGAATGGACCATAGAGATTTCGTAACCGCGGGATGTCACGTGTAATGTAAGTACAGTCAGATTCAAACAGGACGTCCTGAGTCAAGAAAAAGGACAAAACAACAAACTAAAGTGTGTTATACTTGGAAAATTTTACATATAGAGCAAATCTATGTGATTCACTTTTAGAAAACCCGTAGAATAAATTAGCTAAACTAAATTGAAACTTAACCAAACAATTTTTTGAATCCGACAAATCTATATCTTAACTGAACTCACATTGAATTACGTTTCATAAATGTAAACGGGATCCACTGAAAAATACAATGAATAGACAGAATAAATTAGTGAATCTGGAATTTCCCTTTTGCGTGACTAATATGTGTGCGTCTAATTTTATAATATATCGTTACACACACACACACACACACACACACACACACACACACACACACACACACACACACACACACACACACACACACACATAGAAAGAGAGACACAGATTCTGTCTGGGGAGTGCAAGTCCATGCTCAAGCATGATGTTAGGTAGGAGAAGAAGATGAAGAAGACTATACGTTGCTTAAATTTCAAGTTACGTCATGTTCTTTTGTTTACATTTAACTTTAAATTGAGGATCTTAGAATTGAAACAGTCGCTGATGTGTTAAAGGTTTACTAAACAAATATATAACTACGTACATAGTTCTATTCATTCACATCCGGCTGCAGTGTTTGCACACTTTGCATAATAAATGAAGCATACTGCAATCAAGCAAAATATGCATTTGGAAAACTAATACCCATAATACAAATGCAACACTGAATAATTCATGTCTGTCAATTCTATATTTCTGTCAGACTTCAACATTTGTAAAAGGTTTTGACACTTCAGTGTCCTCATGTTGGCCTATGCGAATAATTTTCAAATATAATACAATTTTTACCTTTGCTCTGGAGTCTACCTCTAAAAGAAATGTGACAATAAGTGAGCAGGCCAGTTTGAAGATATTAGATGTTTTTTGCAGAAATGCTTTGCCATTTGCTTTTGAGAGCTATTGCCGTCTGTGGTGTTGCAGCATGAAGTTTTGGGATTGTGCTACTAAGGTTCTGATGTCGACTACACATTTATGCTGACCTCTTGCCGGACCCTATCCTACAATGCTGAACTATAATCTCAGGCTTAAGTTTGAAAAGGCAGACCACAGTGTAAAAATGCATTGTCCTCCAGTGGTAGAATTAAACCAGTGATATCAAAAACAATAAAACATTGAAAGAATCATTGTTTTATATCATGCAAACACTTACAGATGTAGCTTATTGATACAAAACCTAATGATTACAAGGTGACAAGAAAATCAATGATGCTACTCTGCCAGTATTTAATACCCCAAAATCTCTAAGTGAATAAGGTCACTAGTAGAAAGCCATATAATAGCCCACCTTACCACATGCAAGAAGGAAGCTAAGTTGTTCTGTAGAACATTATATATATTTGAATCATCAATTTCAATGTATTAGTTGTGTTTTTAGGAGAATTGGTAACGACAGAAACTAGTTTATCGACAGTCACTTGAGTCGTTATTTCCACAGTGAAATATGTACATAGTTTAACTTCTAAAAAAGCTACCATCAAGTGTTATATAGCGATTATGGATGATGTATTTGTGATGGGTGAGTTTACTTAGACATGAAATGAGATCTTAACCAAACTGTTATTTACTACATACTTTGAAGACTTGGATGATTACAACTTTAATACGTATTAATATCTTGTCAAAAAATATTCATTTCATTAACAAAACTTCAGCAAAAATTCCATTTCCGGCTTTGCGTTTAGTTTACATTTATAATTCCTCAGTAATTATTATCAGACCTGCTGAAGCCATTTCAATTGAATTACTGATTTGCTAAAGATTCGTGTTGCTTCTTTTGTTGGAAGATGTTATGGTCTCCCATTGTGATGATGGATGCCACCGCAGAATGTACTTGGTGAGTGTAATAGGAAGAATTGTAACGCAGTCACTGCACTGGACTGTTGTGGTGAAGAACGGCAAGGTTCTCTCTCCATCCCCACCTTCATCTACAGTCATGAACTTTGGGTCTTGACTGAAAGAAAGAGATACAAGTGACTGCACTGAGTTTTCTCTGTAGTGTGGTCGGTGTCACTCTTGGTGATAGAGTGAGGAGTTCAGTCAGTCAAAGGAGTTCAGACAAAGTGGAACAGCTACTGGCTCCACCACCAGTTGAGGTCGTTTGGGCATCTGATTAGGATGCCTCCTGCTCGCATTGCTTTAGAGGGTGTACCAGGTATGACTGAATATGAGAAGGCCCCCGAGGTCAGCCAAGGACTCGCTATAAAGATCTCTGGTCTGGGAGCGCCTTGGGGGCCCCCCCAGAGGAGATGTTTGGGGTTCTTTGTGCTCTACACTGCCACTGTGACCCCATACAAACGTGACAACAGAAATGAATGGATGGATAAACTCTGGACTTGGGGGAGTTTTTTGATGCAGTGTTTCCATGGTCTCCTTTGAGCTTTTTTTTTTTCTGTGTACTCCAGGTTTGTTTGATGTACTATTGCTAACTCTAAATTGCCCATAGTTATGAAAGTGAGTGTATGTATCTGTCTGTGTTTGCTCTGACTGTTCAGGCTGTACTCTGCCTTCCCATATCAGCAGCGCCCCACGACTTTAACTTGGACAAGGCCGAATAAAAGATGAATTATTCTAATATTACTCTTTTTCTTTCCAGGTTGTGCGAGCATGGATGTGCTTGTACCCAGTCATATTAATGCACTAAATGGAACAACAGTCAAAATCCCCTGCACATTCACTTCCTGTTATAAGATTGATGAATTCAACTTTGGAATGAACTGGACCTACCAAGAAACAACCAACGATACAGAGGAAATGGTAAATTTGTTCACCATCATATGCTCAACAACCTTGAATTCTTGATTCATCTACATCTCAGTGTCCCAATTTCAAATCAAGTTATGATCTCTTGTTTTCTTTCTATTTGATAGTTTCTGACGTACAATCGAAAAAAAGGAATGGTACCTCTACGTTCTGAACGATTTGGAGAGAGGGTTATGTTCGCTGGAAACCTGGTGAAAAATGACCTGTCAATCACACTATCAGATGTTCAGCTGGAAGACAAAGGGGTTTACAACTGCTATGTGAAAAATCCCCCAGACCGCATCCAGGGACACGGCATCATACAGCTCAATGTGGTCGCCAAACGTGAGCAACTAACTCCAATACAGATAGTACTATTAATACTGATGCATATAACACAACACACAGGTCACAGCCTTTGTTTCAAGGTACACTTAACTCCAAATGTGACAAAAATTTTCAGAGAAAACTTTTTTATACTGCAACGGGCACTTGGCAGAGCACATGCCTTCGCCAACGCCACAGTTGTTTGCGGAAAGGAGTTAGCATCTCTAGCATGACAGCTGTCACCTCATATCGATGCTAACTAGGTAGCTACATCACTGTCTGAAACACTGAGCAGGGAGAATCTCCATGACAACCGACACTGATTTCCGTTGATCTCCTCTATGAGGTGTTTCCCTCAACTGCATTGTATGAGAAATTTCAGTTTTGGGGATTTATTGGGAAACGATTAGCCGTTAATGTCCCAACATCTAAACGATTGGTCCTTGGATGATGACAAATCATCTCTGAAAATTTCATGCAATTCAGGTGAAGAGTTTTTTGTGAAAAGTTGGTAAAATATATACATACATACATACAAGTTTTTGGCGAAGGTAATAATCATGGAAGCACGCAGAAGCTACACCAACATATTACAGAAAAATATTTGCATAAGAGTCTGCACAATCATTTTAAATAAACTTTGGTTTTGACTGACTGACTAACTTTTCCAGCAGATAAGGATGCGCTGGTGATGAATCAGCTTCATACTTTCTTACTTATTAATGAGCAACAAGAGGTTGAACTTAGTCCCTCAGCATCTTTCACACACACACACACACACACACACACACACACACACACACGCGCGCGCGCGCGGATACAGACTAACTCAGCAACACTTTCTTTCCACTCTGTTTAATCAGCCCAGTAGAGCTTTTAGCCAGCATTTGCACTTGTCTCCATTCTTTGTCTACAAAATAGTTAACCCTCTCCTCTCTTCAGTCCCGCCACCTGGGGATTCAACCATTGCGGTTGCAATAGGAGCGTCAGTGGGCGGAGCATTAGCTCTGCTCATCCTTTCCATGGTGGTGGTGAAATGTCTGCGTCGACACCGGAAACAGGAGCTGATCTCAGAGGAAAAAATGGAGGAGGAAGGGAAGCTGGATGCAGAGGGTGTTGCAGAGGAGGGAACAAAGTAAGAAAATTAAACATAATTTTCTGATAACTCAAATCGAAACCACCAACAGCGTGGAGATAAAGCAGTAGTTAATGAAATGCCAGTAGCAGACAAAGATTAATAAGTTTGCGCCTGTCAGCAGCAGCATTCCCGTTCTCTCTGATGCCTTATCTCGGGAACGTTGGGATGGAATTTCATCATATTTGGTACACATGTTCACTCTTACATGATGATGAAGTGATTTTGGTAGCCAAAAGTCAAGGTCACTAGGGCCTCACGTTTCACCAATCTCTCGAGACAGTGTACACTGAATAAATTTGATTACATCTTGAAATATAAATCATACCATGCAGCAGAGGTATACAACTGTAAGGGAGTTACTAAAGTGATATAGAGTAACTATGAGTGGTGTTAGACACTATACATTACATTTACAGCCTCATGAAAATGCAGTGGTTTTCCGTACGCGCTGAATACAGAGGGATTAAATCTATTTTCAACGGCTCTTCCCACAGAGGTTCACAGATTGGGTTTGGGCTACCTACTAACTAAAACTTGTTGTTGTGTAATGGTTCCTGCTCCTGCTTTGTTTTCAGACAACCATAGCTGGGTCAACTGATTGAACCAGTGGCCTCTGGAGCTCCCGCCCTCAACCCTGCATCTGGTAAATACCGGCACATCTCCACTGGTCATTGTAAATGCAATGTCTGCTGTGGCGCTCGACCAGGTATTCAAGCAAAATAGTTGTAATTATATTTTCAGAGCATCGAGGAAAACCCGTTTTGCTTACTATTTCAATGACCAATAAATAAATATCTGCTATCACTGTACTGTTTCAGTTTTTTAACATTACAGGTCAAACTTTAGAACAGCAGTTTCCAGTTCCAGTTTATTCAGATTCAAAATAAAAAATAAAAAAAAAAAACAACCCAAAAACATAATGCGGCATTGTATTCACAAGAATAGTGTGACTTTGTTTGCACTGGTGAGACTGTTTACTCAAGCATGTCACACTGCGCACAGTCATCTCAAAGCTGCTCCAGGTTTACCCGGCAACACTGACAGAAAATCATATCCCTAAGCTGTAAGACAACTGGAAAGCAACATTGGTATATTTATGAACACAATATGACATAATGGCTAAATGTGTGTTATTAAGAATCAGCTAACACAAGGCAAGCTTTACTGGACACATCCTTTTCTGACTTGCATTGCTCTGATCAACTGTAATGCTACAATGGGTTTTATTTGAAAGGAAGTAATGTAATTCTGACTTAGTTCAGAAACAACTGGGACTCACAATAAAATACTATTCCCAGCTCAAATCGAATCAAACTGATAAAATGCTGCTTCCACAGCAGTGTTAGCTCTCCACAGCATATTGGTCACTACATCAAGAATCTTTTTCTTTTTTTTTTGCCTGAAATGATGAGATTTCAATAAGCAAAATCAGAACCTGATCAAAACCATCAATCACTCAGTCTCCTCACTTTCAAAAGAACAGCTTTATTTTAACTATTTCAGTTTTAATTTTGTTGCATGAAAAAACCTGACTTTTAATCAGAGGTCGCTATTGTGAGGTGTAGTATTTGAATATTTAATGAAGTAAGATGAATACATTTGCTTCACTGGTAAATATAATAAATACAATTGTTTAAGTCAATGGACTTTGACATGCAGTAGATGGGCTCATTTGTTCCTTTTTAAGCTTAAAGGTTGTTCATTATGTTCATTTAAATAGTTTATTATTAGCCTACATATAATGTGTTTTCTGCATGTGAGTACAGAAGAATACTTCTTGACATGCCAGTGTATTCTTTGTTTTTGGCTGTTACTCAATGTAATTCATTCTTGTTTGTGTTTATTTATTTGATTGCTTCATGTTCATGTTATATGAAAGCGCATGAGTGGCATGATCTTCGTTTTGAAGGTTAGAGATGTGTTGTAGTCTTAGACTACTTTTATTTGCTTTGTGTGATCAAAATGCACTTTTTCAGTCATAAATGTTGCAGGCTCCTATTGTAACTCTGCCAGCTACAGTATATATCTTCATAGGCATGGATAGAGCACTGTATTCTCTACCTGTGTTTAAATGTTACATTGAGTTTGCTGTGTCCCAAATCCCTCTACTTTTGGTCTTAATCCCCTGGGAGATTTATTTGTTCTACCAACTGGATTAGGAGATATGCTCAACATGTTGTTTCTCTTTCTTTTTTCTTTCAGACATACACACTACATCCTGAAGATTTCCAGGAACCACTGCTCAAATTATAGTTCACTTATACTTCCATCTCATCTATTTGTGTGTGTGTGTGTGTGTGTGTGTTTGTGTGGGTATGTGTGTACATGGGTACATGTTTGATTGGAGTGTGTGTGAGCGAGGTGCACTGAATGTTTCTATGTGAGAGTGTGTATCTCTACCTGTGCCGGTCTGAGATTTTTTTTTCTTTTCTTGAAATAAGTCAGGGATTTAACTACTAAAAACATGATTTTATTTAAATCTTCTAATAAATCTAAGTCACTTTCAAAAGAATTAGGAGTCATAGTCATGATGCTGAATGCAATTTCCATAGTACACTACAAGACAGGCTAGGGCTAAGCGATATGACCTAAAAATTTATACCAGGGTATATTTTGAATAAAGAATATATTACATATTGAATAACAAAAGACATCATTTCACTATGTGATTTTTGCACTCACTCTATTGATAAAGTGAGGCCATGGAAACACCTTGACACTAAGGAAAGATAAAACAATCTCAACTTTTGTTGGATTAAATGTTTTGGTTTAATATAACATCAGTCTATTATTATACAGCATTGCCTTAAAATCCTGTGTGTCAACTTAAAGATATTATTTATTTTCATCTATCCAAAGTTGGGCACCGATTCAGTCGTTGTAGCTGTGCCAATTAAAACAAATCACATGCAGAATTGAGTTGATTAACAAGACATACACAAGAAATACAGGAAATGCATGTAGCACAGAACATTGCAGTTGTCTTTTAATATCTATGGAACACCACACTCTAGTTTTTTAATAATTTAAAACCCATCTGCATGCACCTTTTCCATTCCACAACAACTCAAATACAGGAGACAAATCCAAAACAAAGTCTTCATGTCAGCAGCTGCTGACACAAATAACCCTTACTCAGTCACAGCCTGACTAGACTCACAATAGCATTTCATAAAAAGCAATCAGAGAAAATAGAACAACACAATATTAAAAAAAATAAAAGTTTGTACAGCTCTGGAAGGAACTAAAACTAAAAGCCACAGTAGATTAAACTGTCAACCGTTGAAAGAGATTAAATTGGCAGCACATCTACCTATCGTTAGAGAGGAAAAGCAGAGACAGATCCAAACCAAGTCAAAGCACAGTGATGACAAAGGGAAGGCACAAAAAGAAAATCATGGCAACAAAAAAAAAGAAAAAGAAACATTTGAATTGACTTGAAATAAATGTCTTATTCTAAGAACAGCAACCACTCAATTAGTCACCCGAATCATGCATATGTGTATCAGTGACGTCTCCTCATATGTCAACCTGATAGCATTCTCGTAAGCTCCTTTACATCTGTGTAGAACATTATCAGAGCAGACATTTTGATTTGTCCCTGTGGGAAAAGCACATGCGTTGCAAGTGACATTAACAAAGACTAGACTTTATTCAACTCTAAAAATCACGACGACAGCTCTGTCAGAAATCACTTTGTATTCACCAAACTTATATATAGACATGTGTGCACTTGATTGTTGAACAGTGTGATTGTTGGTGTTTCCTGCTTACTGACTATCACACAGTGCATTGCGTCCCGTTGAAGACAGAGAAAATGAATGAATATGGGTTTGATTCCAAAGAAACCCAGTGAGACGGAAAATACTTTTTCAGAACCCTCAAAATAATGCAGCTAAATCGAACTTAGCCTTAATGAACATTATTAATTACACCTCAAGGGCTCAAAACAGAAGAGGCATAAGTGACAACGCACCAACATTACAGGGGGACCAATACAGAGATGAACCACTTTTTTGTGGATCCTAAATGTTACAATCCCATACACAGACATGGATTACCATATACCTAATGTAGAGTGATTTGATAGTTTATGGAACTTTAATCAGACAAAAGGAATCATCGAATCACAGATTGCGACTAGTTAAGAAATGAGAAGTTTGCTATTTCTGACATGTCTTTTTCAAGATATGGAAGCATATGCAAATGACAAAGTGATAGAAAATGTAAACCACTTGTGTTTCGTTTTTACCTCTTTAACTTTTCTTATTTCAAAACAAACTGAAACAAAATACCACCAAACAGGGATAACTTTGTTTTATAATAATAATTTTAAGGTTAAAAAAAGAATCATATTGTTAAAAAAAAAAAAAAAAAAGGCCATATATTTATTCAAATGTTATTGCAAAATTAGTTTTCTAGATTTCTAGACAATGTTGATGTTCAGACAAAACCATAAGAGTATCATCGGTAAAATGTGTTTATTTTCTTAGCATGCCTTATTGCCTGTAAGTTTTTACTAATAATCAATCAGATGAGAGATAAGTGCAATGTAAAAGTAGCTGTTTATTAAAACACATACTTTTTGAACTGAATGTAATGTGACGATAACAAAAGAAAATGATACAACAAGCTATTGTGAACAAACATAGTTGTAACGGGTATGATAAATATTTTACTTTCATATTCATAGTAAAAAACATTCAATAGCATGCCTGTAATCCTTTTTTTTAACCTCCGCCAAGGAGGTTATGTTTTTGGCATGGTTTGTCTGTCTGTCTGTCTGTTCACAGGATTACGCAAAAACTCCTGAATGGATCGACCTAAAAAAAATTCACAAGATGTGTCTTGATCCAACCTAAATTCTATTAAACTTTGAGAGTGATACGGATAACCATCTGGAATACAAGAAAATATCAAAGTTAACATTGGAAACCCCATTTACGAGTTTCAAAAATCATAGCTCGGAGAATTCAAGTACGTGTATTTGAAGGATCATTGCCCTGAATTGTACCAAATTTAATCTGGATCCGATTCAGATTAACGATCTGGCGGCACTTTGAAGTTGGGAAATTTTAACATTGAAAATGCCATTTGGTGGAGGTCTGCGCTCTCTGGGTGCTTTTCTAGTTTTTTTGAAAATTGTTTTTGGATCTCAACAGCAGTTGGAAATGAAAAATTTGATGTGAATCAATCAAAATGTACGCTTCCTGTGAAATTATACATACTATCTGTGATATTAGTGTAAATAGCACGGCTTTTGCGGTTGTTCTAGGATTTTGAATTACATTTATTTGATATGATTTGTGCTGTCTGCTAGTGAAGTAGCTTTAATCACTGTGAGAAACAGTATAGTATAGTATAGTATAGTGTAGTGTAGTATAGTATAGCAAGTTAGCCATATTTAGAAAACAAAATAGCTGACTATCTACCTTTTAACAGTCCACATAAGACTGGATATTTTTCCATTCTGCCACTTATGCCCCTCTCGTTCTCACCCATTCACTTGTGCTTTTCCTTTTGCGACACGTCAAAATATATCATGTGAAAAAGGGCAAGCAAAACACGGCCAACTTCATTGTTTGAACCTTCTTCTTCATACTTATTTCTCCAACCATTGTTTGTCATCTGCTTCTGTTGAATATCATTGTAAAAGTAAAATGATACGCTCACATTTCTATTCGTCAGTGACAAAAATGGACTACTGCACTAATCGACATGCCGTGACTAGCTTATTGAGCATTATTAAGATTTACATTCAATACAATGATAAGCCAGCTGAGTCAAATTTATATATTCTGTGTGTGTGTATGTGTGTGTGTGTGTGTGTGTGTGTGTGTATATTACACTATACCATGTCACCTATGGTAGACGTTTGTCCATCATGTGTGGCACTATCACATGTTACAGTGCCTGAACTCAAGATTTTTACTAGCAGACACATGTTGGAGCTCAGTAAATGTTGTTACGGTATATCAGAATCTGACACATTTGCATATGTCGTGTCGGAAATAACTGTCAGTGACAAACATTTTTGTCCACAAACATATCAGAGACTATATAATATAAAACACAGACTTGCATTGCACCCACAATTGAATCGTACCATTTACGTAAGTGAAAGCCTTTATAATGATCTATTGAGTACTTATTAAATAAAAGTTGTCTAAACAGACAACAGTACTTTTTTTACACATATAGAAAAGCTGAAACCAGGCAGGCTGCAATTCAAAAGTGATACCAAGGATCCACGTTCAAGTATAAAATGCTTACTATAGCATCTAACTGAGCTTACAGCCAAACGGTTCATCTACGAAGTGTAATTATCAACCAAAGTAGTAGCATGTTCAGTGTACTATACTGCCATGGATGCATGTCCAAAATTGCATATCAAAAACTACAGCGATGTAACCCAGAGCATGCTTAAGGTGTTCACTTTCTCTCACAAGGGCATTGTTTCATCTATGAAATTATAAAACAAAAAAAAAAAAACAAAAACGAATTTATATGTCATGTGTCTCTCATTTTTAGCCACATAAAACATTCTGTCACATCTGCCCTCAATCATTTGCTTTCTGTATAATATGAGCCAAAAGCTAAATCTTAAATATTCCACATGATGGAAGAAAATATTTACTTACAGACACTTTTAACATATCTTTTTATGCTGGGACCCTATTGTAAGAAACTAAAAAACAAAAATAAGTAACCTCAGCCATTCCACCATTATACACACACTTTATAGTGTTGTATAAAATAGCAGATTACTATATAAAAGTTTAAAAAACTATATCCTAGTCTGGTCTCCAAAGTGATGCCTTTATCTCAGAAGTGATGTGGAAAACAGTAAAATCTGGTTTTGCATATTAAAACAGTGACACATATTCTCATACAATCACAGTGGAGAGCATGTGAATGTAATGGAACTCAAAGGAATAAAAACTAGTGAGATGGTATTTGAATGTGTGCTTATTGTTTGTAATACATTTGGTTGGAGCACTTCGAATGTGGAAAAAAATAAATAAACTCGTAGTGAAATACTTAATCACGCTTTAATGTCCATCCAGCATGTGAGCTTTGTTCATCTCTGAATGTTTAATGATGTGTTAACTATGCTGTGATAACAGGCCAGCTATGTCAAATAGTGATTTCTCTATGGAGCCTGTAATGCTGGTGTAAAACTGGTAATACTGGCACTGGTTTCTGTCTGTGTTGAACAACCTGTGTACAGATCCTTTAGGGTATTTGCCCTCACTTATATATTTTTCTGCCCCTGAATTTCACCATTTATGACTTTACTATCTGTTGTTCAACATTAGAAGTGATGTACTTTGTGATTTCCTTTGCAACGTTAAAAGCACATCTCTGGTATCACACTAATAAATAGACTAACGCGTGCTTCCTGCATCAGAAAGGGTAATAACATTTGTTTAAAAAAAAAAAAAATACATGCTGTAAAGAACAATAAAGTGGTGATATATTTGTTTGTTGAGCCTTTGAACTGCATACTTTAGACTGCGGAGCCCTAGTTCTGTCACATTCTTTGGGACACTATTGTGTAATCATGCATGTTTACATTGCAGGGTTGTTGACACCCGTAAAGCGATAGCAGGTAAACATTTGGGGCAAAGTCTGTGTAGCTTATACCAGAAATATTTTGTTGACAACATGGTGTCTTATATAGGTCCGTGTACTGTGTATATTGATTTCCTCAATCAAAAAAAGAGAACAAGAACATTAATACTGTGTCCTGGACAGATTCATAAGTGTGTATTATCTTATCTACATCTTTTGCCCTGGATTGTTGCACATGTATCACTTTAAATGTTAGTGGACACGAAACTAATGCTTGCACTGTTTTGCCTCTGAAAAAGCAGCGATCATTACATCCTGTATTTTGAATAAAGATTTAGGAAATTATCACTACTTGTTTGTCTGTACAACCATCGATACGGATCGGTGCTTTGTTTTTCATCACAGCTCAAGTCTCTCCCAGTTGTTACTGAAGAAGCAGTTAGAACTGCGGTTGTGGTTACATGGACCTTAAGTAACCCGATTAAATGGCAATTTGATTCTGGTTAGACTGTCTTTATCCATTGAGATCATAGTAAGATCAGAGTAAATGGTGTAACTCGGTTTATGATCCAGTCAGAATCCATGTAAAAACACATCAGAAGACTTTACATTGTCCGAGCTTTGTGCGCATGTCTGGTGTATAACGGCACTATGCAATGCGTCACACTTTGAAAAATTGGCTGATGCACTCAACAACGCTGCCCTTAAGCAAATTATCTTTACTTTCTAATTTTCTTCTGAACTAAGACAATGATTCCTTGGTGATGTTTACAAAAACACACACAAATAGAAATACAGGCTTGGGTAGTCTGGCTGTCAAATCCATCGACCAGATGAAACTGGACGTGGGATCATGTGCATAAACAGTCACAATCTCAGTGCAGAGCGACATAGAGTTGATCCATTGACTGGATGGGATGATATTTCCGTTGTGAATAAACCTGGACATCGGTCTGATTGTGTTCATGTCAACGGGACAATTTAAAAAAATTAAATTAGCTACTGACACATGATGCCAGTAACAGCACAAGACTGACACAAGGAGACAACACCTTTCGATCATAGGTCATTCTGAGTCTTCAAGGTAATATCACCCGTAAAGGAAAAACTAAAACAAAAAAAAGCAGATCAAAGCAAGGAGGGCAAACACATTTATTACTGTAACACTGCTAACACATGCACCACTGTGCTGCCTTGCAGTCTTACAATGCGGGTCCATCAGGAATAAAAAAGATAATAAGATAACTGAAAACTGAAA
>OMNM01006387.1:21402-35343 GCA_900302745.1 Parablennius parvicornis
GGGGGGGGGTCTACAGCAGGTCCAACCCGTCGGTGGCAGATCTGAGGGCAGTTCATCTCACACAGACTCTCACTGTGTCGCCTCGTATTGAGCCAACAGAGGAGACAAACTGCTGCCTGACAGCAGGAGAAGCAAGATCACACATAAACGCTGTGAGACTGATGACTGCAGCCAGGGAAACTCATCCTTCACCGCATTATGATGCTTCTCTGGATCTTCTCTCATACGTCTTTATACGTCCTGGAAGGAATTGAAGGGTTGTAAACGCACTCAAGGGGGATTTCGAACTCATTTATTAAAGATTGCGGATTCCGTGTGGATCTTTTGAGAGTTTATGTGCTTTCTAAACAGGTGTGAAAACACATTGACAAGCTTCAAGGAACCTCAAAAAGATTGTTTGAACAGATCTGTGGTCCTTTTGGAGGTCTTTTTGCTGTTTTGAAGAAGTTTATAGACCCCCTGAGGGGGGTTTTTAAAGTCCCCATAATGGTGTCAGAAGTCTTTGAGGAGGTTCAGGACTCGGGAGCCACTGGAGAGTTTTCATAGAAGTTTAAAGTCTCTGAAGTTCATGAAGAAGAATCTAAACTGTACAGTTTTAGAGAGTTTAATGCAAGTCGTGAAATGGTGTGTCAGTTCTCCAGAGGTTGGACTTTTGGAATTCAGGGGTGGTTTATAATCACTTGAACAATTTTAGGAGTCAATGGTAGTGTTTTAGAAGGTCGTTCCAACGGGGCTGAGGTCGTCGTGGATCTTTGAACAGTTTTGAAAAGTTCTTGGAGGTTTTCAGAGGTTCAGTTGGATTTGCTGCATTAAAATTATATTCAAAATAATTACTTGTAAGTTTTGTGAGAACTTATAAATGTTGCTTAGGTCCCTGAGAAGGTGATAAAGGTTTGACAAGGTTTCAGACTGCCATTATGGACTCTGCTGAAGTCTTAACAGTCTTTGAAGGTAGTGGCACCAGGTTTTGTCTCTTGGTTGTTC
Organism: Parablennius parvicornis; assembly: GCA_900302745.1. Taxonomy (NCBI): domain Eukaryota; kingdom Metazoa; phylum Chordata; class Actinopteri; order Blenniiformes; family Blenniidae; genus Parablennius; species Parablennius parvicornis. Next base: position 22,387 of record OMNM01006387.1, read on the forward strand.
AAGTTTGAAAAGACTTTATCACATAATTCCTTAAAAGCCTATTTGATGGTTTGAGGGAAACCGAAGCAGCCTTGAAGACCTTTTAGAGATTTTTAAGATGGTTCTCCAGGAGGTTTTTCTTATGCTATTAGTTGTAAGCTTTATGAGCTATATGAAACCTGTTTTTAAAGTCCTGAATACTTTATTAACAATTCAGATTTTAGTGATCCTTTAGGAGGTTGTTGTGGTTCTGGAACCATTCTTGTGAGTTTTAGAAGACCTAACATCAGCACTTAAGAGGGTTTTTCATTTCCACTTAAGATTGTGGAGGTCTTGAAGAAGTCTTTAGGGTTGATTATTAATGATAAAAACGATGTATTATACATCCTCTGTGGTGAAAGTTCTTCCTGTTTTTAAGGTTACAGAGGTCCTCGAGGAGCTTATTAAAGTTCTTGTGCCCTTTAAAGAAGCTCCAGAGGTCCTGTAATTATCTGCAGAGTTCCATGAGAAGGATGTCATGTGTTTTTTAGGTCTTATGTTGTTTACCAGGTGTTGAGTATTTCGAAAAGCACTGTCAGGCCTTCTTCATTATAGACTTCTTGAAATTGTTCCTGCTCCCCTTGAAAGCCCCCGAGTTTCGGGTGGGATGTTCTCCAGTAGAATCCAGAAGACTATGTACATTTAATGTTGTAGGGGTCTTTAAGAATAAAGGTTCTGGTCTTTTTAAAAGATTACAGGGTCTTTGAGGGGCTTATTAAAACCTTGTGACATTTACTAAAGCTTAAGAGGCTCTGTGTTAATCTGCATTGAATGACTGGAGGTGTTTTTTCAAGTTCTTGGAGAGGTTTCACTGTGGATGTGTGTATGAGAATTTTCCAAAAAAAGTGCCAAACCTTTTCAGTCGTAAATCTCTGAGAAAGGCTCCTGTTGGCCTTTAAGGTCCAGGGGGCCAAACAGGAGGTTTTGATTGTGCTCCTGTGTCGTGGTCAATACAGGAGGCTAATATCTTAAACCCACCTCTGTTTAAGTCACTTACCGTTAACGGCTAATATTTTTTAAACGTTGAATCCCATGTGAATTACAAATTCCCCTGTATTTCATTTGAAATCTCCCGGCTGTGTTGCTCTGCGGCGTGAATGTTGGTAGACGGCTCCACCATCATTTTTAATTTTCTTTATTTTTTCGTCTCATCAAAGGACTGCTATGCTTGCTATCGCTATGCTATGCTTCGCCATGATTGACAGCCAATCAACACATGCCTAACATCCATGCTAGTCATAATCTTGCATGTACTCTCGTGAGAGGACGTTGTCGTATGAAAAAGTGTCTGAACAAGCTCTGATTCTTCTTCCTAATAAATTTTAAGAATTGATTTAAAGACAATTTACTGGATACGTGGGAATACCAGGTGATGACTTCCTTTATGAAGGTTGAGAAGATGAAGACGTTCTTGAAGACGTTCTTGAAGACGTTGAAAACACAGTGCTTCAGGGTGTCATGTGTTATCTTGATAACACTTCAAAACCTCTGAGAACATCTTTGTAGTTTGATGGTCCATGTCTATAGAAAGTTGTAAAAGTCTTGGAGATGCCATTCTTAGTGGTTACAGGGGTCCTGGACAAGTTAATAAAGTCTGTGCAACTTTTAAGGAGGTCTCGAAGAAACGACAGGGGTTCACTGACACTGTGTTTGGAGGTTTTGTGAGGTCTTGACGGGGTTCTAGTGCTCCCTGAGGATGTTTACGAGGAGTTGGATGTGTTCAGGCAGTTGAACAGACAGATTTGAGTCTGATGGTGTTCAGCTGCTTTTCCTCCTCCTCGTCCTCCTCCTCCTCCTCCTCCTCCTCCTCCTTGGCCTCCTGCTGCAGCCCGCTAATGACTTTCTGATTTTACATGCCGTTTTATTGTCGGCTGATTAATTTTAAACTGCTTGTCATTTGTTCCTTTTTATTCCTCTTGTCCTGTTTGAATTAATCAAAAGTGAGTTTAATTAGTTGAATCCCCTGCAGGAGAACCACCTGAACCCGTACGTGACCTGAACTTTAAATCCGCTCTCTCTGCTCTTTTGCTTACAAAATCTGAGAAAATGATCCGTCTGCTGTGTTCCATCCATCAGTGATGACGGAAGGTGATTATCTGACTGAGGTTCAGTCATTAAATAACAAAGTGCGGCGGCTGATTAGTGGTTCAATCGATGTTCAGCTGAAGAAAAAAAAAAAAAGAGTATCTGATGAAGTTTAGAGATTCTTGATATGTTTGGTTCAAAAGATCATTGTGGAAACTTCACTGCTTCCTTGAAACACACGAGGGTCTTTATAAAGTAGCCTCATACATTTTGATGACAGGAACTGTTACTTTTTACTGTTTCTTTTTAAATGAGTTACTGAAATGGATTTTCATGAATTTGCTGGTTGTACCTATCTGTTGTTTCTCAGTGGTTCCGGTCCATTTTTCCCTCTCCTAGCTCTGATTTGATTCATTTTAACGAGGTCATGTGATGCAGGTTCCTGACCGATGGTCCTGAGCAGAGCTGAAGATGTAAACTGTGAGAGAGCTGTGCTCCTCATGAGGGATCCAGGATCCTCCTCACATGCTGCTACTAAAGAAAAACCCACAGCGGGCAAGATGTTCAAACCTGCTCCAGAGTCGAGGCTGCTATTCCTCATCATCATCTTCCTCCTCCTCTTCCCCTCTGGTGGAGGTCCGTCTCTGCCCGCCGGGACTCCATCACCAGATCTTCCTCCTCATCCATCTCTGTTTGTCTCCAGTCTGCAGAACAAAAGCAGCCTAGGAGCTCTGTGGCTCCCACCAACCCTCCTCCAAACATCTCTGTCTTCTTCACGTTGAATAAAACATCTACAGGGAGGACGGGTGGAGGTTTGGAGGTTTTCCGAGGACGGATTTCTGTGTATTCACAGCACAAGCGTATCTCCTGAAGCCTGGACCTCAGACTCCACTGGTCTCTGAGGAATCCTGAACGTTTTAGTCTGTCTGGTTGGATTAGAGGAGCCATCTCGACGTCTATCTCAGGAAGCGCCGGAGGCTCTTAAGGACAATCTGGGCTGATCGGGGTCTTTGACATGGTTGGCGGACTTGTAGACATGGTCCAGTCCATCTCACAGGAAGTTTTAACATGAAGGTTGAGGTTGTAAATTCACTGATTGAATTTGGTTTAACTGGTTAACGACAGGAGACGACTTCACGCTGAAGCCCAGCTAGAACTGTAGCTTCTCTTCCAATCAGAAAGTTGCTGATTCCCCATCTTATCCTTTTCATATCTTAAAGTGACAAACAAAATTAATAAAATGCAAATAAAGTATATTGATTACAGTGACGTTTTGGTAATTTGTTACTTGGAGAGCATAGAAACGCCACACAGGAACATGAGCCTGGAGTAAAACCTGCATATTTTTCCTGTGAGACAAGAGTGCAAACCACTACTCCGCTACGGCCACACCGCCGCCGCTGAACAAGAAAGTCTTTTTCTTGCTGACGACTGAGGTTTGTTTCTTGGGGTTAATTTCCTGTGTTGACCTCCAGTCTGCCGGTCCGTGAGGATTTCCCGGGACTCGTCATTCCTCCTCAAGACGCTCTCTTGGGTTTGCGCTTCAGTTCATCCTGCCGGCTCGTTCCACTTTAGTGTTCAAGATGAATGAGTTTTCTCTCCATCGTCTTCACGGCTTCGCTTCACTCTGAGGTCAGTGAGCTCGTGTTGTGGTCAAACTAATTAGTTCATTTTTTACATGGATTTCATCTTTCACATAAGTCGATAAATCTTCAATCTTTCTCAGTCTTTCCTCATTATACAGTAAACATTTTGACACTAAGGTCTACTTATTGGTCCATTTTTATATAGTTCATCTTTCACATGGACTAACAGCACAGCTCTTACCTTTTACATCCTTCTAGAGTAAATCTTTTATCTTTTCACTTAGTGTTACTCAAAATTTGTAAACTTTTATGATGTACTGCCAGTGTTGCCAGATTGGGGATTTTTTTTTGCTTCTTGGTAAGCCTTTCTTCTTTGTTTATTTAGTGCAGTTCTGTGCTTATGACATGTTCTTTATTGCACATATATTATGGTTTCAACATGAGTTTCTACGAAGGTTGAGATCTGAGCTGGTTTTGATTGAAGTGGGCAGGTTTTATGTCGTGTTTGGTCTGACAACAGTGAGTCAGATCTGGCAACCCTGAGTACAACAATTGATCGTTGAGCTTGCCCCTTAGTCTTACTGTAAGTTTTGATGTTCTACATGGTGCTGCTGTAAATCTCTTACGTCATCATGCAGTCAGTATTCAATGTTTTACTGTAAACTTAAATCTTTAATGTGGTTAATTATTCTTTTGCATGCCTGGTGGTTAATCTGTGATCCTTCGCATGCTGATACTGTGATTCCTTTGTATTTTATCTCACTGTGACGTAACCTTAAATCTCTCAATAAAACATAATAATATGTACATCATCAATCTTTTCCATCATCACATTTTCAATAAAGATCTTTTCCCCACTCTTACTCTAAATCTTAGATCTTCTACAGTCATACTGTAATCGATTAATGTAATATGTAATGTTACTAAGAATCCCTCACCTTTTACATCATCTTACTGTAGATTTATATCTTTTATATCTTCGTACATTAAATCTTTGATCTCTCAAGCTGTATGATGAATATTTGATATCTTCATGTAATCTTACTATAAATCTTTAATCTTCCCATGTAAGTCTTATCTTTTACAGTTATACTGTAGTTTTAAATTATATAACTGTAAAACTTTGATGTTTTTACGTAGTGTTTAAATGTTTCTTGATCTTTTATGTGATCATACTCTAGATTTTTGGAGTTTTACTCCGTCTTGCTGCGATTCTTTGATCTTTTATGGAGTAACGACATCAATCAGATCTTTAATGTGATTTTAAAATTTTGACTATGAATCTGTGAGTCTTCCATATTTGATGCAGTCTTTCACTATACTCCTAACTAACTCCTAAATCTGCTATGTCAGAGTTTTGTCAGTCTTGGCTGTTTTATGACAGTTTGTGAAACTTCCGTGCCTCATGTCACTTTTTTCACTTCATTACTTGAAACATTTTTCTGTCAGCACAAACATTTTCCCTCCACGGCGGTGTGGCATGTTGTCATCATGTGTTCTCCCTTTATAGACTCGCACTTTGTGTTAATGACGAGTCGATAACGAGCCTGAAACCCATTAACTCGCGTGATTAAGCCCACTCGGCTTCTGCCACATATGTCAGGACACACGCGTTGGGCAGCACATGCTAATTCGCGTATATGAAGAGCGTATATACGTTGGCGCATTCACACGCGGCTATAAATAAAACATAAAGTGATGATTATGATTCAGAAAACACGCTTCTCCTTTTTAATGAGATTCACTGTGGTTTTATTCAGTTTTCTGCTCCGGTGGTTTCACAGTCTCAAAGCAGCTATAGCCGCAGAGAACCTCCATGTTTTATACACTACTCACTTTATTGCCCCGTGGGGGCGTTTTTATTGGGCAGGTAACACCACGGTAATGTTTTTCCTGAACAAATATGCACATATACAGTGTTTGTAAGCTGAGTTAAGAAAGATCCATCTGAATGGACAGAGACTGACGGAATAAATATATACTGTACAGATACAGCATATAAGAGAATGCAGCAAGATTACATGAATGAAACTACACTGAAAAAAACATAAGCCTGGATAGTAATAAATGAATTAAACAATTGAATACAAAATACATCATTAAAACAATAAAAAAAATCATAACGAAATTATTAGCAAACACAAAACTCTAAGATAGAATTAAAACTTTAAATACAAAATTATAACAAATTAATTTTTTGGAGAATATTCTCTTATACAATTTTCACATGTGAAAATAAGAAAATCAGCACCAAGCAAATTCAAACACAGCTCATTTTATTGATTCATTACTGGTAAAGATTTAACAGACTCATTCTTCCTGTAAGATCTCAGGGTCATTCCCATATAGACCTTTACGTACTTTTATATTTTGCTTTTAGCAATTTCATAGATATTGAATTATTCAATTAGAGATTTTTGATCATTTAGTTGTTTAAAAGTACATTTTTTTTAAATTTATGAACAAAAATCATGCTGCGTTTGTTTTTGGCATGAGCAATTATTTTCTATTTAAATGCATATAGTTATTTATAAAGCCTTTTTTACTCTACATAGTGTTGTGTTTGAGTGTCGAGCGTCGGTGTAGGTGTTTCCAATACCAGAGGCTTTTTTCATTTCTGATGGTTTGTTGCAGATTGTAGGGTGTGAATTCCTGGCACGCTACAGTCTGTCTGTCCCATCTTTTTCTATCTTTCTATCCTCTAACCCCAACCCAACACCCAAAAGCCTCTGAGCCTGGCTCTGCAGGTTTCTTCCTGTTAAAGGGGAGTTTTACCCTCTCCACCATCTCTTATGCCTGCTTACATGGAAAACTTTTCTCTGTAAAAGAGCCTTGAAATGACTGTTTTATTTGGCGCGATACAAATATAATTGAATTAAATCATCAGCTCATCGTTAGTCGCTCGGATTCAAACCGCTTAACCTCTCAGCGTGCCTCCACACCAATCTGCTCCTCTTTTCCTCCTGTCACACTCACTAACACTCGCTTCCTGCCCGCTGAGCAGCCAGACGACGGCGGCATGTTGGTCACAGCCTGCCGTGGTTATTTTCTCTGTGTAGAAGATGATTCATCCTGAGTGTGTCTGGACGTGATGGGGGTGTCACTGTTTGCTGGTTAGCAAAATGCTAACAATAACTAGCCCAGATTAGCCATCTTTTTGTCTTACAACACGCAAAATGTACAAATTTTGTTGTCTTTACTCCGAAATGTAAACTGCAGTACAACTTCAATAAACGTAGGCGTCACTGTTGTGCCAGCGAGCTGGATTTAACATCCACCTGTTCAGCTTTATCAAACATGTAGGAACGTTGTAGCAATTTATGGAGACTGGTGGTCATTGATGTGACAATTAAAAGACATAGGCCTCGTTTATACGACAGTGTTTCCGGTAAAAATGTATCATTTCTGGAAAATTGTGTTGTTTTCAGCTAATGCCACTAGAGGGTGCTGTTGCTCATTTTTGCAATGAAACTACACATGTGCGCAGAGAACAATAAACTATCAACATTAACAATGGCAAATACACAGGCATTTGTAAGGATAGTAGTGGCCATGTTTCAGTAAAGTCGCCATTCCAGGGGGACGGCCGCGACTTGTTTTCAAAAAGTTGGTTTTTCAGTGGCTCCAAGTTTTCATTTCCACTTGAAAACGTTACTGTGCGAACATGAGTTACATAAAATACAGAAACTAAAAGAATATTTATAAGCGATAAAACTTTTCTTCACCAAAAACTTGTGAGATCCGACTCTATGCAGATGAAACTCTTTTATAACTTCAATCTAAATCTATAGAATCAATATCTGAGAATAACGAAGGAGTACGATCCAGATGCATCTAGTCAGAATTTCAGAGGTTGATTGTTTTACTGTCTTTAGGGCTTTTTTCTACTCTTAATGTCAGTCACTTATTAATAAGAATACGATTTTTGTGCGAGTTTGGAACTTATTTAGTTCATTTCTCAGCTGTTTCACAGCTTAATGGTAGTTTTCTTTGTTTTGGGATTTAACTGTTTAGTATGTACTTGTGGGGGTTTTTTTAAAATAGCTGCTGTGGACACACGTGTGTCTCCAGGATGTGCAGAGGAAGATGGTGTTGCCTTTAGGAGCCGATTGGAGCAGCAGGACAATCCTGAATTCATGACTTGAGATTTTAGGAGAAATGTTAGTGGCGGGGATGTTGGTCTGTCTGCGTACGAGTGAACCTCCTGCGAGCGGGGTGTCGGGATACGGACCCGTCACATTAACAGAGACGTGGCAGCACTTGGCAGCTAATCTCCGCTCTCTAATGGCTCCATGATGAGGCGGCACGCTGTCATTGGCTGACTTAAGCTGTGATAAATGGGCGAGCGGCCGCGGAGCGAGGAGACGTTAATCTGAGGCCGCTGAAAGCCTCGCCGACTCCACATCTCTGCCTCCACGCTCCCGATCGCCGGCTAATTAGTGACCGAGGTCAGAGGAGAACTGCTCCTATAGACCCTGTCAGATCTACTGCAGGTTCACCAGCTGGACCACATTTCCCACAATGCAACATTTTATCACCTGTGGCACCACGCTATGAGATTGCATTGTTTAGCAGTTTGTTTGCCTTCAGAAACATTTGTATTCTTGAGCCATTTTAGGCTTCTTTGATCATTTTATACATCTTATTTTAGCTTTATTTTTGTTTTCACTCATTCTGTCCTTACCTTTACCTGTTTTAGCCATCATATCTCTTTGAAGCAGTTTTATGCAATTTAATCTTACGCATTTTAACCATTTTCATTTTTTCAAAACTGTTATTTAAATTTTTGTAGTAGTTAAGGTAATTTGTATGTGTTAGTATTTTTTTTGTATTTAGGTTTCCTTTTTTTAAAATCCTTTTGACATATATTAACCAATGTATCTCTACATAATTGTTTTAGCAATTACTATCCTTTTTTGAGCACTTTTTGCCATGTTTGTCTTTTTGGGCTGATTTACTCACTTTTATCTTTTTCTGATCATTTTTAACTTTTTCATATATTTTATTTCAGCCATTTTGGTCCTTTATTAAGCTGTTTTAGTAATTCGTCACCTTCTTTTGAGCCGTTCAAGTCATTTATATCCTTCTTCGAGCTGTTTTAGCCATTTGTCATCTTCTTCGATGCTGTTTTAGTCATTATTTCAGATAAACATGTTATTGACCAACCATAGACACCCAACCTGTCAATCAATGCACGCTCAGTCAGTGAGTGTTTCCCTTGACATGTTGTGCTGAGTAACAGAATCAGACTGCATTTGTAAACTCAGAAATACTTTATATTTAATGGGAATCCAGTTTGCGTTTCAATGTTAAGAGTTCAAAATCACAACTAAAGCTCCATTTCTCTTTTATATAGGAAGTTGTTGACTTTCAAACACATTTTCTGTTTATGTGTTTTTCCTGATTACAGCTCGCAGAGCGACTCACACAGTGAAAAGCTCTGCAGTGCAACATGAAACCCTTTAACCTGCTGTGCAGTGCGACCTGATGTGGTGAATAATTGAATCAGCTCTGGGCTTTGAATTATCACATAACTGTGAATAAGGAATCCGCCGGAGCTGCCCGGCTCTCTTTAATCAAATAACAGCACGGCCTTCTGGGAGATGTGGTTTCTGAACGTGTCTTGGGGAGGGTTGGGCTCGCAGACGGATCCAACATGAGTAGCATATTATCTGATGCTGCTGACACTGAGCTTCTTTAAACCTCTCAAACTCTTCATTCCCGCCGTGGAACTTCCCTAAAGAGTCCAATTACAGCCAATCACATCAACTCTGCTCCCGTTAAACATCGCCGTGTGTTTTCTCTCAGGAGAAATCATCACAGGTGAATTTTCAGCCTCGTAATTAGCAGCCAGGAGACACTTTTCTCTACAAACTGCTGCTGTTTTCACCGCTGTTAGCTCTATTTGAGCAGATATCTAGTTTCTGTCCACCTGCAGCAGTTTCTGAAAATGCCACTTCTGTTCTTCATTATGTTAGAAAACATGACAACGTAAACTGATATGAAGGCCGAGATCAATGTTACTCTATTTGGGCACTTTCAACTGTGATGTTCGTAAAACGCTCTGACAGAAACATCAACGTGAATCCTTCAAGGGAAAACTTTTAAAATACTAAAAATATAAACAATTATTCATTAAGAATAAGCTTCAAAACCAATCAAGTCCATGAGAACCACTGAAGAGATGCTTCAGCGCTGTTTCTCTACGCGAAGCTGAAAATCTCTGGAGGATTTTCAGCAGAAAGACTGAAACAATCAGCAGAGCAGAAGTGAATGCAGTACAAAGCAGAGAAAACCTTGTATGAGAATATGCTGCAAGAAAACTTTTCTTTAACACTTTGCATCCAGGAAACATTTAATTGGTTACATATCTATGCATGTTCATTTTATATATGTATATTTAAAGGAATATATGTATGTATGCTTTTCATATGGTCAAACATGAGTTGATGAACACAAAAAGAGAATTCATTTGTCTATTCTGAATATTTGTAATATATCCTTCCATAATCATTGTTATACTTTATTTTCTTGTTTTATATGATATATTGCTAAATGATTTTAACAAAATATGTCATTTCAACAGATAATTAACATTTTGATGGTTTGGTGGGAACTGTTTGTTTGATTTTTTTTGCATTTTCAACTTAAAAAATGAAATGGAAATGCACAAAATATCCATATCTGTACTGTATTGTGGGATTACTTCACCAGAATGTTACTTTAATGTGGAACACTAATGATGACAGTCATATTAAAGGGAGGCTGAAAATACTAATTGAGCAGATAAATGTAGTAAAACTATCTTAAAACATTTATACTGAGTTTGGATGCATTAATATTCCACCAGTAATTATTCTGTAAATGTGTTCGATGTTTGACTCTATGCAGATGACATGTTGAAATATATTCGTTCTCGAACTGTATGATTTGCCCAGTTTTTATCTTGATTTTCTTTATATTAATTCAACAGAGGGTCTAGTTTTTGTTGCCTCTAGTGGTCATAACGATAATGGCAGGGGCCTCTTGAGAAAGGTAGAATCTTCTGGCAGAAAAATGGGGTAGATACATTTCAAAACATGGTTTAAAAAAAACCTACTTTTTACTGTAAATCTTGGTGTCACGATTTAATCTTTTTAAGTGCATATTGTTTATCTATGCAGACGACACTGTGTTATACTTTTGTTATCAGGTCATATGTAAAAGATCTGATTTTATAGCAATACTTCACGGTGTGTGTGTGTGTGTGTGTATAGATAGATAGATAGATAGATAGATAGATAGATAGATAGATAGATAGATAGATAGATAGATAGATAGATAGATAGATAGATAGATAGATAGATAGATAGCAAAATTATCTGACCTGTAAAAGTGTAAAATGTCTCCATGCAGACAACATGGCAATGAATTTAATGCAGGTAGTATTATTTATTCTGAAGGTCTTTGATCTTTGTGTAGGAGTTATTGTCTTGAGATAAAAAAAAAAAATATTTCATGTTAGAGCCAACAAGGTCAGTTATGTAAGTGTTCACAGCTTCCCTGAAGTAGAAATTATGTTGTTAAAGAACTTCAAGAAATAAAAGGTAATGACAGCTTAAAGTGAGAACATACTTCTTGTTATACATGCAGTGATACAGTGACTCCCTGTTAAGGATTTATTCATTTTTTTCTTGGTTTTATTCACATTTCTGGTCAGGACAAATATATAAAACACAGAAATAAACAGAGAAGAAAGTTTTCCTTAATTTAAAACCAGTCCAAATCCAGAACCAGCTTCTGTGAAGCTCTACATTGTTCGACCTTGGGCTTCAAACAAACTAAATCCTGAATTATTATCACAGGATCGTATCGCAACTTCAAACCCATTTTGAACCAGTTCAACACAGTTGTTTGTGTGCAGCTCAATGACACAAAAGAGCGTCAGGCTTTTGGACGCTACACAAAGAGCCAAAGACGAAGAGACAAAGACTCTTCCTGAAACAATGTCGTGGAGTTTCTTCAATCAGAAATCCTCCTGTGTGCTTTTACCTCCGCCCGCTCTCTGACGGTTCTGAACGGTTCTTTGTTTATGCGGCTCGGGAGGATTAGAAAAAAACCGAATCCTCTGGCGATGATGCTCGGAGAACATCTCGTTTGAGGATCTTTTCCACTTACTGCAAACACAATTACGGCCTCAGTTTCTCTGTGAAATGACTTCATTTTTCAGCCGATCCTGGCTGCTGCTGCTGCTGCCGGTTCAGGAAAAGAGTTTCAGCCCAAAACTCCTCAGGAGGGACAGATAAATGAGCCGATTTAAAGTGCAGAGGGAATGATTAACGGGCTGCTGATATCAAGAGCTGCGTGTGTGTGTGCGCGCGTGCGTGTGTCGAGCGTGCGTGTGTGTGTGTGAGAGATATTTGGCTGTTTATCAAAACTTCCTTCCATCCAGAGTCCTTGTTTTCTCCGCTGTTTAACACATTAAATGTGAGTCTGAGCTCATGCTAATGAAGGCTGCTATAGATTGGTCCTGTGTGTGTGTGTGTGTGTGTGTGTGTGTGTCTGTGTGTGTGTGTGTGTGTGTGTGTGGCAGAATAACAGTTTGAAATGCTCGAGGGTGACACGGTGTGTGTGTCCACATTTTGAATATTGAAATCTGAGTATCAGTAATGAGATTCCTGCTCACACAGATGCGTATGTAACAAAATGTGTGTGCATAATGGGCTTCATGAGTGTTAATGACGTTTTATTTGTGTGTGTGAGGGGTTTTATTTTCTTTCTCCGTGTAATGAGATTGTCTGCGCAGAATGATCTTTGTGTTTATATGTATGTGTGTGTGTGTGTGATTCTATCTGTGTGCGTCTTTGAATGTGTGTGTTTGAATACAAACATACACACAAACCTGGGAACAGTCACAGATCTCGCTGCAGACACAAATATCACATTTTCAGACGTAAATACACAAAAATCCCACTGCAGACACTTAATCAATGTAAACACAAATCTGAGGATTTACAGACACAAGGAGCAGAAGAACAGAAGAAGACATACACACACGCACAGACACACAAATCTTACTACAGACATGTCGCATATACATACACTAAAGACACGCACACACATTTTGTTTGGCACATACACATCTGTGTATAAAGAAATGTCATTACAGACACACAAATCTCATTAGGTGCACAAAAATCTGATTACACACACACACAGACACACACACACACACACACACACACTGTGTTCAGGGAGGATTAACTAGATCTAGAGGAGACGCAGCTCCTCTTTAATGATCATTAAAATCTGATGAGAAGGAGGAGGAGGAGGAGAATGAAGAGAAACA
>OMNM01006387.1:40669-51378 GCA_900302745.1 Parablennius parvicornis
ACTTTAATCATCATGTCGGAGCCTCTCGCCCTGCAGCCAACACAATACACCATAATCCACTTTACACCCGATAACACACACACACACACACACATTTTTCCTGCTGCTGTTCCAATGTTTTTTTCTGACTTGGTTTGGTTTCCAACAGCTGTTGGACCCTGTTGTGGGAGAATGAAGCTCCGTCTCTTGATGCTGATGTCCTCCGTGTAACGGATCACAGAGTGTTTGTGGTTGTTTTACAAACTGGATTCCTCTTGTATCATCACTTTTTCGCTTTGCATGGTCGAACGACCTGTCCAAACAAACCGGTTCATTGTGTTTTCATGAGGAGGGTTTCTGTTTGTGAGATAAGCTCTCTTCACCTGGAGGCCAAAGTACGTTGTTCTTCATCCATTCGGCGCTCCATCAATGTCTCACTTTGCCTCACGGCACCAGTCTGCAGTGCACCGGGCCCTCAGATGGATGGATTCTAGTGGATTTATGATAGATTCTTTATATTGATTCTACTTCAGTGGTTAACAACGTGAGGTCTGGGACCCTGTTGAGGAGTCCTCAGAGATGCCTGTAATCTTGCATTTGCAATTTTCTATTTGAAGATACTGAAAATTATGTACGAGATATATTTTGATTGTAGTTGTTAAAAAAGATTACATGAAAACCATTTTTGCTGAAGCTAGTTTTCCATTGGATGATGTGCCCTCCTTGCATTTCAGTGGGAAAGACTTCAACAAAACACTGAAGCGTGATGTGTTTGTGACTTTAGACTCTTTAAAAATATCAACATCCAGCTGTGATGCCATTAACACACTTCTGTATTATTAGTTTTTTGTGTTTTGAGTTTACGTGACGATTTAAAAACGATGTCCATTTACAAAGAAACTGCAGAAACACTGAAAATGCTGCAGTTGGCAAGTCGGGCCACAAGTTGGCGCTGTTGTTTATTGTTGTAATAAAACCACACATATACATGCTTGCAGAGAACAATATGCTGTAAACATTAACAACGAAGAGTACACAAAATATTGGAATGGACAGACGGCCATGTTGGATTGTTATTACGGTGACGGTCAAATATGAAACTACAGAGTCCAGGAGAGTATGATCAACTGGGAGTCATGACACTCTAAAAGAAAACGTTGTTGTTTTCCATCTACTCACAGATGTGCGGAACAACTATTTACCACAGCCGTGATGTGCAGTAGCATTGTTTCAGAAAAGTTGTGTTTTTTCCCCATTTTTACGGCGACGGCGCCTTTTGGAAAAGTTCCACTTTCTGAAACTTGTGTTTTCAGTGACTGCAAGCACCGATGTCATGTAAACAGACCCCCAAAACACAACAAAAGTTTTACCTTTTTCCCTTCAAAACATTTAAACGGAACATAAATGTCATGCTCTGGTCATTTTAGAAAGAGTCTGCTTGTATATTTGTCCACCACTGTTTGTCTTTACTGTAGTTTTACTACAGTAGTTTTACTTTACTGTAAGTTTTAGTCAAGTGAACATAATGAGGAGTTCTTCGCCGTATAAATCTGAGGCGGAAAAAAGTTGAAAACCTGTGATTTAGGTCATATGTAAGGTTTTCATCTTCTTTGTTCATTTTGGGTAATCTGAGGGATTTGGGGCTTTTTTCTGAAAGTGTGTCAGTATTTTGAAGTGAAGCCCGAGCGTCACAGAGGAGCAGAACAAACTCTATTTCCAGTCCTTATTAATGCAGCACATCCTCCACAGCTGAGCAGCGCATTAGCATGTTAGCCGGCCGGCCTTCCTCGCTCCTCCTCGCCTCGGCTGCGGACTAATTGGTGTTTGTGTGCAGATGAAATGAAATCCATCTGTAATGATGTTTCAGGGGGAATAACAAACTGAGGGCTGAAGGACAAACTGGATCACGACGTCGTTAATAAAAGAGGAGAAGAAGAACAGATGAGGTCCCACTTCCTGTTTCATCTGATTAATAATTTCTGCTCTCAACTGTTTCTGTTTTAACACTCGACTGTGGACGGACGGCCTCGTACTCTTCACCGTCACCAGCATTGCATTAGTTTGGGGTCCTCGTTCGGTTGGATTTGTTTCTACAGTTTGACCAGTTTTTAGTTTTGACTTTAGCTTGTTTCAGGCCTGGTTTTATAACTTTGATTGGTTTTACGTCTTCATTTTATGGAACTGAGGTCTTAATATTTATTCGTTTTAAATATCAGTCTGTCGGTCTTTCAATTAGTTTTTATCTGATTTATCCTGCCTGGTTCTGGTTTTAGGTCTTAATTATGCTGGTTTGAGGTCTTCATTTATGTTGTTTTTGATTCTTGATTGAGTTGGTTATGAACCTGAGACTTAACACGTTTGTGCTTTGCATTTGAAGGGTTTTGGATTTTATTTTGATCTTATTTTAGTTCTGATTTTCGACAAAACTTTCATTGGTTTTGCTGATAAATACAGTTTTTTTGGAATCTATATTTGGACTCTGTGCTTATTAGGGTTTTTTTTAGACTGGTTCTGTGACCACATTGATGAGACTAGATTATTTCTGACGTTTGTTCTGAATTCTGAAGGAATCTGAAGGAAAAAAAAAAAATTAAGGCTTATAGTGTAAAATGACTGAATGTGAAATTAAAAAGGCTATTTTAGAGTTTATTTTAGTAATGTTTCTTTTTTTTTCTTCTTTGTGTTACTGATATTTTGGGTTATTTTGTGGATTGTACAGGATAGGCAAAAATAATCTTTGGCTTCAGCCAATTCATTTTTCGGTTACAGAGCTTTTTACATATCTGTGTGGAAATGCTGTGTGTGGAAATGTTTCTTGATATTGGTCGTATTTTCTCCATTTGATGAGATATCCACTTGCAAGTATTGCGAGTTGCCCTGTTGTCGTTCTTTCTCCTGTCATGGAGCTACACTTTCGAGCATTTGTGCCACTTGGGCGCCATCTTTCCTGCTGGCTGCACTGGTGAATGACGTCACCACACACGTTGTGTACAACATGCATCATTCCCACCAGCTGCAATCGATAAGGGAATAGTTTGCAAAATTGGGGAACAGTTCCTGGGAATCGGTTCTCAACAACAACCGGTTTTCGATTCCCGTCCGTAAGCATGAGTCCTGGTTCCTGTCGAGTCTGGATGTCCTCGGAGAAACAGGAACCCTCTGCATGTTTGTGTTGGTGGACTGAGACTGTCGTCGATCTGTCAGCTTGACGAGTTTAATAATAGAAAAATGAATCAAACGCAGAAGTGCGACCTTTAGCTTCTTTCTTCTTCTGTCACTGCTGTTATGTGAGACATCAACCCCTCCCCTCCCCGATTCTCCTTATGAAACAAATGACAAAGAACCAAATGACTTGTTATTTTTTCAAGATTTTCATGAGAAAAAAAAAACAAAAAACGCTGAATAACAAAAGAGCCAGACCCGCTGTTAGAGCAGACAAGTCTTATAAGAATTATTTGAACACACAGGATATTGTAACCTGATGATCCAGATTTGAGTCAAATTGTTTGAGGTTCAGGTCAAGATCTAGAAGTTAAACTCCAGAGATTCTAATCTTCAAACATTTACATCCAGATCTAGCCATTACTGTCAATATCAAGAAATTCTGGTCCAGACGTAGAGTGTAAACACAGACATTTGGGTCCAGACCCAGTAGGATTTGATGCATATCAAAAAGTTCTAGTCCAGATTTAAGGCTTCAGGTCGAGATCCAAACACACTGAAGTAGAAACAGACGCAGTTAATTATGAATACAACTCACTAAAACCTGCTACCCTGGTTTGTGTGAGAGTCACTTCCACCATGCCACTGTGGACACATTAATAACACACACACACACACACACACACACACACACACACACACACACACACACACACACACACACACACACACACACACACACACACACACACACACACACACACACACACACACACATACAGAAAATGCTCATCAATAATGAAGGCAGCCTCTCATTAATGTTTTTCAGTTGCATATGTAGAACTGTGTGTGTGTGTGTGTGTGTGTTGAGCACTTTGCGTTAATGGCTGTGTTCGGTCAGATCGGAGCGTAAATGATTCAGACGCAGCGCGACGTGAATTCACTTTATAAAACGTTAAACGAGCTGTGGTTAATGCAACACACACACGCATGCACACGCACACAGTGCCTTGCATTCAGCACAAAGACTTGACTTTAATCTTAAACCAGGTTTGTTTAAACTGTTTAACCTGAACTTTAGTCTTTACAAGCAAAAAGTCCAGAAGGGTCCCAGGAGTCGTGGCTCCGATGTATCAGGGGCTTCGTTTGGTTTCAGCGCTGCGGTACACTGTGTGTGATGACAGAGCTTTTTCACTGCTCCTGTTCTTTCTTTTTTTTTCCTTTTTCTCAGCTTGTCATCCAAACAAAACGCTCCCAGTGGACCATCTAAGAAACAGTTCTCTGTCTCTTTGTGGTTGTTTCACCTTGTTTGGATTAGGCCATGTGACCTTTGGAACTTCTATTTACTTTGTTGTTCTGTGGGGCCATTTGCTTTTCTGTATCTTTGTTGTGGTATCTTTGTGGGGTTTTGTGTGTGAGTCTTTTGTAATTCTTGATGCCTTTTTTTAATGCAATTTTATGGATTTTTTTGGTTCGTTTTTATATATGTTTTGACTATTTTCTTTGTGGTTGTTTGTTAGCTCGGTTTGTTTGCTAAAGATAATGTTCTGTATCAGAGAAATCTGAGGACATGAAAACTGGAGGCGTGAGTGAAGCTGACAGCAGTGGAAATTGCTGAGTCCCTCTTTGTGTTGATAGAACATGCGCACACACACACACACACACGCAAAATGTGCTACGATGATCTGATGATGACGATGATGAAGGAGATGACAAAGGAGAGTGTGAGGAAAGTCACCTTCTCCTCTGGGACGTGTTGTGACTCTCAGATCATCGAGCTGACGACAAAGTGTCTTTGTGAAACTGAGACGGACACCAGAACGCTCCCCGGGTCAAACTGCTTCAACACAACCAGAAGAGATTTTCAACCTTGTTTTGTGTGACCTTCGACTCTTTGGTGTCTCAATTTGTGATATTTTTGTGCCATTTTATGGATGTTTCAGAATGTTTCCTTATTTAAAGTTAATTTATGGGATTTTAGAGTCTCTTTGAGTTCATTATGTGGATCTTTTTGTACGTTTTTGGATCATTTTGCATCAGAAAGTCACGTGGAGCAAGTTTGTTGAGAATGTGGAACCAGTGTGTCGGTTCTCATCGGCTCTCAAGTCTATCAGTCCCATAGGGTGAATTATTGACTCAGTTGTGTCTGTGTGTGTGTCTGTGTGTGTATGTATCTTAACGAGAACATTCTCCCTCCTTGATGAAGGACGCAGTCACATGACACGACAACACACACACACCTGTACTCAGTGTGTTTCTAATTCTGTATGTTCTCTACCGTGACACACACACACACACACTAACACACAGAAGGTCACAGTCTCTGATTGGCCGCTTCTTGCTTGGAGGCTTGAAGGTTTTCAGGAGGAGACGATTCATCACTGACACAAACTTCACCTTGACGCTAACGCGACATGACAATGAAAGACAAGAAGATGTTCTGAAACAATATTCATTGACAGTTATTTATGGACTGGAAAGTGAAAAAAATACAAAAATAAACTACTTAATGAAATATATCATGTAATATAAAATGACAGGGACACTCAGAGGAGCTGCTGGCGACATCGACGCATCCTCCATGGGGATTGTTCCTCCTCCAGCACAAAGAGAGATGAGATGCCAAACAAGTACTTCACTGTGGGCGGGGCTAATGAGAGCTAACCGCCTGGTAATAATTGTGGGCGGGGCTAACCAGTGCTGTCATTTGTGTTTCATATTTGATGTTGAATATATTATTAGCTTGATAAATACCAACTATTTACTTGTTTGACCTAATTGTCTACCTATTCTACCAACCCCAAAATATCGGCCTGACATTTATATCTACTGATCTTCATTTTTCCATCAATTTTCTGTTCATACCTACTTTAGTGTCTTCTCTTTAACATCTCCTGAACATCCCCACCCTACTTCAGTTTAATGACTGCGACCTCCCTACTTTCTGACCCCGTCTAACTTTCTGTAGACCTTCCTTCCTCCATACGTACCTTCCTACCTACTTACCCACCTACCTACCCTACATGATATGGTTTCTTTTTGACTGACAAAGGGAAAGATGATATTCCTTTCTGTCATGTTTTGAGTTCGGCTGTGGTCTTCTTCAGAGCGTCGTCTGACGTGTGATCACCTGATAAAGACTGACGTGTCAACATACGTCAGATGACGCTCTAAAAAAGACTGCAGACACAATTGAAACATGTCACCAAAGTAAAACATCTTTCCTTACTAATTTGTTGTTTAAAAAGAGACAATATCATACCTACCTACTCTTCCTTTTTACCTGCTTACATCTTGCATCAGCATACGCTACCTCCCTTCCAATCTACCTACATTTTCCTTAATATGTATACTTTGTCTTTCTTCTCCTTCTGCTGTACCTACCTACTGCTTACATGTCCATACATTACTCTACCTGCTTGTCCACCATCCCAATCAAAGTGCTGGACCCTCGACCTAACTACCTCATCACTCTACTGCATATTATACCTTCTTACTCTCCCTGCTTACAAAACCCTACATTACAGTCTCTACCTACATATCTTTATAGATTATTAACTTTACTTCCTTCCTACACACTGACCAGACGGCCTTTACCCTCTGCTTCTCCCTACACTAGACTAAATTACCAAACCATCTATCATCACTCCCTGCTAATATTCCCATGTTTTTCCTCTACCTACATATCTACTTACCCTCCAAATACCTACTCACGCTACCGCCTACCTATTTACCTTCTTACTGTGACTGCTCATCTAATTACACTACATCACCTGGTGACCTTTCTTTCTTCCCTAACACACCTACATATCTACCTACATGCCTACATTTCCCACATCTTACCTTTAAAAAGTATCTTTACAACATATTTTATACACATGTTTTATGATTTTCTCTACTATTACTACTTCCCCAGTTTGTGTTCAGGTGAAGTTTAAATATGATGAAGAAGCCTGCTTCGTCCACACCTGGGAGAAGCAGTGCATGCTGGGAGCTGAGACCACCATCAGATAGAAAATGTTTGTAAAGTAGGACAGAAGAAGAGGCAGTGGAAGAGTGTGTTTCAATCTCAGGGGACTTTCAAGTGTTGATAAATGTGTTTTACAGTCACGATGATGATGATGCTGATGATGCAGACAAACCTGCAGCTCTCTGGCTCCTCCATGTGGACGCCACTTGAACTGCAGATTCATTCATAAAACGACAGATGAAACAGAAAAAGCTGAGTCAGTGCTTCATTTTTCTGCTGACTGATGAGAAAGAGTCGAGTTTGGTTGAGTTATTGAGTTTCTGTCGACACGCTCGACAATCTGAACTCATAACAGAAGACGCCTGTGGCTCCCATCAGCATCGTGTGTGTGTGTGTGTGTGTGTGTTTACACCAATTTTGCTCCTTTTACTTCAATCGCCATCCTTTATTTAGTCAGAAAGAGACAAAGCTGACTGATAAAACAAGTAATTACAAAAAAGAAACACACATGAGTAAATAAAGAAAAGACTACCCAGAAGAAGAAATCAAAAATTGCTAAAAGACATTACACAAACGTATTTTGAAGGCCAATGGAAATTAATTTTAGGAATCATATAAAATTACTCACTGGTTACTGAACTGTTATAGCTGCTTGAATACCTCGGAATAAGGCTGAAGCCTCATTGGACAGCCTGTTGACCTCTGACCTCTCCTCCTCTCCTCCTCTCTTAGATACGGCGACATGGTGCCAAAGACCATCATGGGGAAGATCTTCGGCTCCATTTGCTCTCTGAGCGGTGTGCTGGTCATCGCTCTGCCGGTGCCCGTTATCGTCTCCAACTTCAGCCGAATCTACCACCAGAGCCAGAGAGCCGAGAAGAGGCGAGCGCAGAAGGTAAAGTTGGTGTGGCGTGTTTCAAACCCAGTGGCTGTGATGATGCCACCTGCAGATCACACATATAAAAATGTGTATCATCAGCATAACAGTGAACCTTTACAGCGTATTTACAGAATCTACTCATAAAATTGAAGCTTGAATCTGAGTTACACACACACCCGGGTCTGTGTGTGTCCTCGAACAGAAAACCAGGCTTGCTAGAATTCGCAAGGTGAAGAGCGGAGGAGCTCATGCTTATTTGCAGTACAAACGCAGCCGGCTGCTGATTGGCTCCGTTCAGGAGGTAACCGCGGAGATGCAGACGCCATTGCTGAATTGTTGCCGGCCGGCCAGCGCCCGTATTTCTATGTTGTCTTCTGGTGGTCGAGCCGCAGGCTGCTGCACGCTGGATGTTTATTCTGGGACATTTTCCATGACGTCTTCATTTCCTCAGTGTGTGTGTGTGTGTCTTTGTGTGTGTGTCTGCTTCGCTCTCTAAATCGGAACCATCAGAGTCACCTGTGCACCGGAAACCTTCCTCTTCCTCTCTGCTCGATGTTGTTCTCCTTTCTCTTCTGTGGTTTTGTTTGCAACGAAATCAGGCATCAAATGTCGCTCTGCCGCCGGTCCGATGATTCGCCTGCTCCCCTCGTCCTCACACGCACCTTGATGTTGATCGCCATGTAGATGCACTTAGCTGCATGTCAACAGCCAGTCAATCAGCATGTGATGGGGGTGGAGTCAGTGTGACACAGGATGTTTGCTGTCTTTCCCAAAGTACAGATTAGCTGTTTAGCATTAGCATCATCATGAGGCTGTTTTCTCTTTGCGGCTTGTTCAGTGACCCTGGTGTGCTAATAAGCGTAGCAGCTCATCATCAAACAAATATGTATTAGAAACCCAGAGCTGCTGTCAGGGGGCGGAGTCTAACTCTGACCAGGGTGGATTGTGGGTAACAGGTGTGTGAGAGAACCTCTCCAGGTGTGTCTCAGGTGAACAGTCTGTTGTGTTCTCACAGTGATGTTTGGCTCTTTCTGTTTTTGTGTCTTGAAGGCGTCCAAAGAAGCCGGACAAGCGCTGGTCTGTAAGACCAACCCAAACTTCGAGGTGCATCATCACCACCTGCTGCACTGTCTGGAGACGACCACAGTGAGTCCACTTCTACACACACACACACTTGCATACAATTCCCTCAGACCTGCTCCTCAACTCCTTCCCTTTCCTCTCAGAATCACGAGTTCGTGGACGAGAAGACGTTCGAGGCGAGCTGCAAGGAGGTGACCCTGGTCAAGCAGGTGTCCCGCTCTTCCTCCCTCTCCTCCTCATCCTCGCCTCACGGCTTCAGCTCCTGCTGCAGCCGCCGGAAGAGGAAGACCTTCCACGTCCCGAACTCCAACATGGCGGTGGGCCTGCAGGGCAGCATCCAGGAGCTGAGCACCATCCAGATCCGGGATCGACCGCTCAACAACAGGTAAGACACATCCGAGCCGGACAGTGACTTTTTTTGCTCATGTGACACAGTTCTTGTTTAAGGTTTTATTGTTTATGAAGACAGAGGACGTTGGGGATGTTTAGAAATGAAGTGACAACAGAGCAGTTCAGAGGATCTGCTTAGAATATCCCAGAAAGCCTCAGCAATACCAAATCCCAAGTTTTCTCAACTGTGAAATACTGTAAACAAAGCGTTCTCACATTCACCTGCTAAACCTGTTTTTACCATCATATTACTCGGATTTGGATGTTGAGGTTTGAGTAAATTCTGTCAGACACGGACTGAGAGGTGGTTAATGTGGATAATAAAGACTGAGAGCCACAGAGACTCGCTGTATGAACACATGGAGGCAGAGATCATGTGACTCGAGGTTCCCATGAAGAGTCAGACTGCAGGAATCCAGAATATGTCCAGCTGTGGGAGGTCTGCGAGGCTTCAGGAAGAGGGACAGCAAGAGGACCGGATCCTCTCCGATCCGGTGTCAATCGGCGCCGTCGGCAAGCACATCCCATCTGGTCCTGGTTTGATCTGAGCTTAGAGAAGTTCTGGATCCTGGTTCTCAATCTTATCTTGAGCTTCACTGACCTGGATCTGCTAACAGAACTCACAGTGAATCAGCTGATCTGGTTTCCTTGAACCAGAATCAGAGCTGATCCAGATCCTCCAAAGTCCAGTTGAACCACATCCACAAGATCAAGTTTAGAGAAACACTCAGAAAATTCACCTGTACATCATTATTATGTATTTTGATTACTTCCACACCTGTAAAGTGAGTATTTGTATGCCCGGTTGTAATCAAATGACTTCTACACATGTAATGTGATTATATATTGACATGTCAGTCAACATGTCAGTCAACATGTCAGTCAACATGTCAGTCAACACAGTCAACATGTCAACATCTTGAAGGTAACTGCTTTTGTTTGACTGTAATCAGATTACATCTGAATCTGACTGAGATCACATCTGATTCTAATTACAATGACACCAAAGAGTAATCTCATTACCAGCATGCTTCAATGCAGTTGTGAACAAACTCAGAGAAATCCGTTTGTTCTGTTGACTGAGTGATTCTGTCTTGTTCTATTGATCTCTCCATCGCCCTTGCTCTCTCTCTGTCTCGCTTTCTCTCTCTCTCTCTCTCTCTCTCTCTCTAGTCGTTCCAGTCGATCCAGCCTGAACGCTAAATTCGAGGAGACTCTCCCTCTGAACTGCGACCAGCCATATCT
>OMNM01006393.1:8104-32388 GCA_900302745.1 Parablennius parvicornis
CACACATTAACCACACAAACACACACATGCACACACACATGCACACACACAAAAACATAGATACACACACACACACACACACACACACACACACACACACGCACGCACACACAGACACACACACACACACACACACACACACACACACACACACACACACACACACACACACACACGCACAAAGAGCAAGGCTCATAGAAACACCAGGGGTGAATGTGAAGCATTACAAGTGATTATTATGGTACTTCTGAATATTATTGTAAGTCTATGATTTTACTCATTTGTGCACAACTTGCACAATGTAATTTATTTTTGAAGTTTCTACTGAATACACTAACTATTTGAACCCATATCAAAACTTTTAAAATTGTGTAATCTAGACAAATCTCTACATTATTAATTGAGGAATATTCTTCAAACATAGATATTTCATACAGATGATGTGAAGCACTGTTAAATAGTAATTTACTAATACTTAGATTTTAGAGAACAATTGATACTCTTAATAGAATATGTAAAAATTGTAGTGTGTGTAAAAAACGTGTAAGTTGTCCTTAGTGAACTCGGTGTACTTTTGTATGCTACATATATTTTACCCAGGTAAACAATGAGGGTTGCATCATGAAGGTCATCCAATGCAAAACGTTCCCTGGTGATCCCAGAAAGAAGTAATAAGACCCCCCCACACACACACACACACACACACACACACGTACAAAAAATGTGATTTTTCACTATATATTTATCAAATGTCAGTGCATTAGGGTTGATTTATGCAAAATGTGAGACACATCTAGTCAGAAAATAAAACATTAAGCAGCAGTTAGACTTTGTTTTTATTCACACAAAACATAATACATTTCTTCAATAAGGCAACACAATACCGTATATACATACAATGATCTATATGTATACCATATTTAAACTTTGTCATTCTGCCATTCTTCTCTATCACTACCAAGTGTAAATAAATAATTCAGCAAGTCATGTAAAAGAGTGCCAGATGCAAATAAAAATGTCAAGCCATAGTGTAAATACATCCTCTGCAGAACTCCTCTGCTGACTGAGATACACTGAGGGGACTGATCCGTATTAGCTGCTGCTGATTTCTTTCTCAAAGTGACTCTGAGAGCTCAAAACACTGCAATAAAAAAATTAAATAAAACAAAATACTCAAACTGTGCAGACCGAGGAAGCAGAAAACATTTGCATATTGTTGCATATCTTACTGAGCCAAATGCACCACAAAGATGTAGATATTGTAAGTAGCACAGATTGGAAGCCAATATTTGAAGATGGGTAGGAGATAATTATGGCTGAGGACTTTAACAAGTCTTCACAAGTGTAACTTTCTTTAATAATTTTCTGCTAAAAACTCGTTTGTGTTGCTGCTCTGCTTGTATACATCAATATGCTTGCCGTGCTTGGCCTGAACTCCCAGAGCCACTATACAAGAAAGAAATTAAAAACAAAACACACAACACAACATTAATGGAAACCAATTTTAAAAAACAACAATCTACTTTAAAATTATTAAAAGTATTCAATATCACAAATGGCTAGAATAGATAGAAGTGGTGACTTTCAGTATATATGTAATGCTGACATCATATTTAGGTGCTGGAGTGATTTTCATGACATAACGTTCTTGTATGAAAATGTGTTTGTTGTATCGTTGTTGTTTTTTTTTAATGTGTGAGATTACTTTGACAAACACACCATAAGGATTGATGCAGTGAAAAAATGCTACGTTAGTTGAAGCCACATTCTTTCAATGCAGATAAAATTGTACAGTCATTTACAAAAATATAATTCTATTCTGCTTTAACAAATGACAGCAGTGATTAGTACTGGATTAGAAGTTGACGGGACAAAGTTTAGGACCAATACTTCTGAAAAATAAGTTACATCAGAGCAGTGCTCGGTGGATCTACTTTCATCTGTGTTTATTCTTTGATTTTGTAAGGAATTAACAGAGCTGCTGTTTTGTCCTGTTTGCTGTTGCACAGTAACTACAGTACTACAGTCCTACAGTATTACAGTACTACAGTACTACAGTACAACCAAATACACTGGCCCTTCGATTTCAATACTAACCAAATTCAGCTCGTAATATGAAGTCTGCGTGTGAACAATATATGGTACTTTCATTATGACGTAGTTGTAACTGATTTAAGCACATTTCTTAGTGTTGAACCACACAGCAGTGATGATAGATTATAATGTAGTTTCTGTATAGACTATCTGTATTTGTTAGAGACATTTTATTGTCTATATGTACAGAGGCAGTAAATGCCAATAAACAAACTTTGAATTCATACCTGCTCATTTATGTTAGCAGTGATATCTATATATAATTTATTCAAACATATGATCTATATTCATCAGAATATAAATGCTTTACAGGTAGAAACCATTTTATCAAACACTTTAAAAATGTCTTTATCTGCTACAACTAGATCACACATTGAGCTGTGGCATGTCTCATACTTGTAAATGCTGATGACACACAGTGAATGTTTGATTGATAAGGCAATGTAGTGACCATGATTAAAAAAGCTTAATATCATTCATGTTTTCACTTTTTCTGTGTTCAAACGTGTTGAATGTGAGAGCTTTGGCCCCGTCTTTAACCAGCAACAAGCATATGAAATATGGAGCTTGTTTTTAGACTCTCTCAGCAAAAACACACACAAAATCCCTAATTCTGCACATAACAGACATACAGACGGAGGCACACTCACAAACATCTACAGTAGGACAGGTGAAGGCTCGAGTGTTCACACAGTTTTATTGATCTAATGGGATATGCTGTACAGTATATACTGATCAGCCATATTATTGTCAGGTGGAATAAATAACTAACGGTCTCTTTTCAATATCCCCTTCTAGGGTGGGACACATCAGACAGCAAGCGAGCATTTTGTCCCCAAAGTTGAAGTGTTAGAAGCAGGGAAAAGGGGCAAAACTAAGGATTTTCAGCGAGTTTGATGGGGACCTGACTGTGACGATTAGCTGAGTACAGTGCAGTGGTCTGTTTCCATCTAAAATGGTCCAAAGTGGTGAAATGTCGGCAAGGCCATGAACTGCCCATGTAGTGCGATACTAAAGACCAACTGTAGGTCAAACTGCTGCAGACGTTAATGCTTATTTTGATGTGAAGGAGTCAGAATACACAGTGCGACTGCATGCAGGACTGCAACGCCACAGGCCAGTTAGTCACAATGTTATGGCTGATTGGTATATTAGTATGTTCATAATGTAGTGTTCTGAGAAGAGAAGCCTCGAGAGATGGACATTCATGAATACTGCAGCTACAACAAGTAATCAAGAACATATTTAGATGCCGTATGATAATGAATGGGAACAAAAAGCTAAGATATCATTCCAGATTCTTAAAGAATCCATAGATTTTTCTTGTATTCTCATGTTCACCACTTTTCTGGCCTTTCTTCAATCTATCAACCTGGCTATTATAAAAATGTGAAATAATTGTGATTGTGAAATTTTTTGCAATTTTCAGACATTTTACATCTCAACAGTTAAACACTAGTATACAATTTCCTATCCCATGAAACATTCATAAAAGTGTAATATAAACCTTCCACCTTCCTGTACTGTCCATAGATTACCCGTCTGCCATAATCCCAGTGGTTTTGAGCTGTGACTGCAGCGGGAAGCAGGATGTGTGGCTGATCACTCAGTGCTGAACTGTACATCTGTACATGTGCAGGGAGGTGGGCAGTGTTGAGGTGAGAGCAGCAACACAACTTCATTCTTTGTCGACATGGAGACCAAATACATGACCCGACTGATGAATTAAAGCCTTAAGTTGACTAAAATGTACGATGTGCAGTTTGATCTCCGCATTCATAATCATTTTGATGTTAACATCACGCAGGGCAGGGTTTCAAATCAAGACTCCGCCCGGAGACGTTGCTGATAAATAAGACGATAAGCCTCCGCCAGCTGCAGCAGGAGCGGAGCGCTGTCTCTCTCTCTCCTACACTCTGACCTTTGACCTCCCTGTGACGCTATCAACACATTCAACAACCACACAAAATCACAAACACGAGGGGAGATAAAGTCTTTTCTAAAATGTGAGGTGAAAAAAAGAGCTTTTCTTTGAATACACATTTGAAGCTATCTCGTGAAAATACTCATCCTCGACAAACACATACATGCATTGCAAATACGCGCGTGTGCGCGCTCCCACACACACACTCGCACATGCACACATCTCAGCTGTAGTTGTACGTGAAGTTATACGAGCTAGGTTCCTTTGGCACGGGAGGCGGGGCCTCTGGGATGGTGATGTTCTCAAGGTCGAGGAGGCGGAGCTTCATCTCCATGCTGATGAGAGTATCTAGGTCACTGCGTGTCAGGTCACTGCCCATCTCTCTCCCCAGCAGCGCACACAGTCCATCTGTCCAGATGCAATACTGCACACACACAAGAAAACAAATACACACCCGTGAGACTTGATCATCTAAAGTCCTGGAGACAAGTATTTCCATGTTCCCTTGGTTGTTGGAACATAGTAGTTTATACAGTATAAATGTAAAATGTCGAGCGATGTGGTCATATACTTCTGGTGATTTTTTCCATTAAATTTCCAAAAAGAAATCATCATTATTGGAATTTAGTATATCAGACAAAGTGGAAATTTGTAATTAATTGCATCAAACTAAGCTAGAGAGCTAGAAAACTAACTATCAGCAATTAATGTAATTCCGTTCTGATGAGCATCAACAATGCATAACACAACAATACCGTGTTCTCATGTGAAAATTAATAGAGATACTGACAATCAACTAAAAATTCCTAATTGATGTGAAGCAGCAGGTGTGGTCATGAACGTGTATATACGTACACAATGAAAAAGACACAAAACTAATAATACTATAATGTACAAACTTTAAGTCGTTCGATCATTTTAGATATTGTAAATAAATAAACCTCAATTCAGATATTAATCTTCAGTTACTAGATTAGTCCCTGAAGTATGCTTGCGTGTTTCACCAGCTTCTACTTCTGTGGTTCCCTTAGGTTAAAGCAGTTCATTACGCATTGAATCGGAGAGTTACACCAAAATGGGCTGTAAATACAATTCCATCACCTGACAGTGCCGATGTGGCAAACGTGTTGGCGGTTGATAATTTCCATATGTGGCATCAAGAGTTCAGTTGTTTTCAGCCACCCGGCCTTAGTACATTCAATACTCACTCTCACATTCGGCTCTCCACCGACTCCCCAGGGAAATATCTGGCTCTTTAGTCGCTAAATGGTTTTATTGTCTCCAACAGATGGGAAGTACATGTACAGCAAATTTATCTGGGTTTTTTATCTTCAGTGAAAGCAGCTGCCTGTTATTGGAAATGAGAATGACGAGAGTAGCGAGACTGAACCATAACAGTTAAGTTGTTGACCCTAAAAAGGAAGCAATGAAGGGAAAGCTGTGTAAACGCTTCACAGGGCTGGTGAAAGTGATTCTCTTATCAGGTTGTGTTGCACAAGTTACCCTCTGGGATGAAGCAGAAATCTGACACAATGTTAATGTGAACATTTTAGATTTAGCCTCAAAGTTTGTGTTAACACTCACTCATTCAATAAAACTGCGAATATTTCTTTAAGGTGACCATTTTGAGGTGGTCGATACAACACAATCTCAATATTGCCGCACGTCAAAGTTTGCTTCACAAAGTAGTTTCAGTCCACTTCTTCGTCAGAACCAACATCCTTTTGTTTGGTAGAACAATCTCAGCTGATTTTCTTTCTTTTACATTTGATATGAAAAGATAGTGGGTTGTCAGCAGACAAAAATACAACCCAATTTTCCCTCATGCACATTCATCCCAGACACGGCATTGTGTGCAAGCTGTAAACACAGCTTCAGTCTCATTGTTACTCTCCTCACTAATAGATTAATCCACTTCACCAGTCCCAACAGATCATTTACCTGTAGCCTGGATATAAAAGGAGGGTGAAATAGCTTTTGCTCCAGGGCAGACCCTTCAGCTTACCTCATATTTGTTAGGGGCGACAAAATTGAGCGTTTCATCGGGATCGTAGAGGACAGAGAAGGCCAACTCCAGTACCTCCTGAATAGAAAAAAACCCGACACAGCTCCAACGATGAGAGACATCAACAAAACCCAAGGACGACTATGTGACTGAGACAGCAATAACAACAAATATATAAATAAATAAATCCAGGATATGATGCTACCTTGTTTTGCTTCAGAGCACTTTTCTCCTTCATATGAGGGCAATCCTTCCCTGTCACCACAGACTTGATATCGGAGACAGGAACTAGCAATAATATGGAGGAAATAAACAATAAATTACAGGAATACCGAGGTCGACCCCCTGACAGATGGATACGGTTTGCCATTGATGGTGTCACTGTTTGTGTTATGGAAGATTTATATGTGGGGAGATGAAGCCACTTGGAGAAAGAAAAAAGGTTTTAGAGTATCTTACTCTTGTCACTGAGTAGCTCAAAAGGCACTTCACCCTGAGGTGACTCATCCAAGTCCCCATAGTGCAGCACTTTGTGATTCTGAGAGAGCCTGCAGAACCAAAACTTCTCTATGGAAGGAAAACACAATGCAGGGGAACACAGTATTTAGTTTTGCTCTTCAGCAAAGCGGCAAAGTGATTGTATTGATAGGATACAGTATGTACCCTGCCTTCGGCGGTTCCCCAGTTTCCGGAAGCAGCTTCCCTCACACAGCCGGTTCAGTCGTTGCTGCTTGATGAGCTCCAAGATCTCCGGCTGAATTCTCTCGCGCAGCTCACTGCAGCACAATGAACCGGAATAAGCACACAAGGATTACACATTATATAGATGGAAGTTAAAATTTAAAGTGCAAAGCAAGGACTTATTTTTTTGTGTGTGTAGGGGTGGTGGGTGACACTATCAAGACTGTAGGGAAAAGCATGAAGCTAGAGAACAGTAAAGAGAAGCATTGAAAACACAGACTGACATGATCGGTGGAGACTGGAAGTCGTCCTGGCTCATTCTTTCCGACTGCCGCAGACGTAAAATCTCTGAATAGTTGAGGCCTCGCAGTTTATTCTTCAGCTGGTCGATAGATGCTGGTTTCATGGCCAGAGCCCTGGTGATCTGCTCCCGGACCACCTGCATCACCTGGTGAAGGGTTCAAACACAACAAAACAAATGAAATATGGAGCAAACGAATATTTCCAACACTAAATGTGCTCTGTCTTTAGTCTTTACTTGTTTTGCTTTCTGATGAGCCCTGTTTATTATGACATTTAAATTCAGCAAAACACAGTTTCCCCAGTCAGAAACTCAACGTGCACACAGACATCCTTTGCCTTTTGTGCCGCCGTCAATATTTTAAACTACAGCGATACAAAGTGGTTTCATGTACTTGTGTTCACTTCACTGAATGCTTAGATGTGTGATAATTATCATGAATTATTCAATAAACCTTTGAGCTGTTTGCCCCAGCGGGCCACTCGGTCTCACACACACACACACACACACACACATACACACACATATATGGCAAAACACAGCATCACAGTTTGTGTGTGTGTGTGTGTGTGTGTGTGTGCGTACGTGTTGATGCGATACAGCTCATATTCAAACGGAGCAAAGCTCTCCTGGACAGATGGTGGATTTGAGGTAATGACGATCACCCACTTGATCATTATATGACTGAAAGTTTGCAGACAGTGCAATATGAGACAAATTAAAATTTGAAGTAATGACAGCATGGATAAGGGAGAGAGCTAAAGTACCGCCGAAATGATCAACACCCTCTCTGAATGACTGCACCATATGTTCTGGTAATCCATCCAGCAGCTGTCAAGACATTTCATTAAAATGGCTCTCTTGGCAAACAGATCCCAGTCTGTCCCCAGATGGGGAAACATGACTTCCTCTTTACTGATTGTTAGCGTCTTCTTCTCCCACTTCAACCACATTTTTGTGTAGAAATCACACCTTAGGAAACATTGAGGATAACACGTCAGGACTGACATGAAAATGGTAGGTAATTTTACTAGTGCTCCAACTATGACTCTGAAAGCACCAGATTTATTATTAAATAATGTAAACTAAACTTTATCAAGTCAGGAAGCAGCCCACACACCTGCAATCTGACCTCTAGTCCACACACATCACATGGTCCATGCAACTGTCTTTACATATGTATTCCCATATGGCTCCTTCTTTACAAAGTGTCACAGACAGTGATTTATGAAAGTTTTCCCCAGCCTGTGTCCAATTGTTTTTCCAAACTGAATTTAAGCACTTCATCCAGCAAAATTCATTACTTTTAACTCTCAGCCCTTTACACAAAATATGCTCCAGACAAACTGATTTGTCTGAAAATCTTTCATTTGTGAACAGTTTTCTGCTAATTATTTCAAACTACACATAAAAATGTGGAAAATCTACTCGTGTTTCTCTTTTTTTGAGATGAGCGACTTCCTGTCAGAACATAAAATACATTTAACATTTGCTATGATGTTTATGATCCATTGTGCAAATTCTGATTTCGATCTCTTATATTAGATCCTAAATTGATTCCGTTGGGGAAATAATGTCACTGCTTTTCACTCATCCTATGCTTGACCTTGCTCAGCCCGAGGACCCACAGTGGAATTGAAACCAATTTCATTTACACAATGTACAAACTTTATTGGAACATGTGCTGTATTTCTGTTGGGATTTATGAGGACTTTCAAGCAATCTAATTTAAGTTGCCGCTTGTGTTGCAGTTGTTTTTACGGTAAGGAGATGCGTTCCACATTGCACTGTGAAAGATCTGTTACATTTTTTTATCATCTATATGTATACTATATAGTGAAATGACAGGCAGTTCAATCTCCGACCTTATTGAAGTCCTCGGCTGTGGCCCTCATTTCCTTCCAGGTTTTATTAAGCAGCTGGATGCAGACGCAGAAGAACTCCTCCCATGCCCGGTCATGAGTGAAGAACATCGGGTGGTAGTCGTTGCAGCCTTCGTTAGCTACACAAACAAAAAAAATACAACCATATATTTAAAACACCGGAGTAAAAATTGCAATTTTTGTAAATAATCACTTGCAGTAATGTTTTAGAATATGGGGTCACTTACGCAATTCTCCAACTTGAAGAATCTCACACAGCATCCGTGTGAGTTCGATGGCACAGCGGCCAAACGGGCACTCGTGCTTGTCCTCTCGGCTGCTGTTCTCCAGGACAATCTGTCATGAGCGAGGGGGGAAAAGAAATTAGGTGTGACTGTCATTTTGTGGCTCTGCGGAACTGAGCAAAGATCTGATGGAGGCACAACACCGACCCTTATGTAGGTGTCTTGGTGAACCTTGGCCAGATACAGCATGTTGTCGAGAGCCAACATCCCCGGAGGTGTCTGGGTGAAGTCCATGGCCGGGTTCACATGGTTCTGCATTAGATATAAAGGTGAGCCAGACAATCTGTTTGAATCTTTCTATATGAGAATTACTGAGTCAAAACTTGGAAACTATTGGGAAATTGAAAATATCCCATATCAGTGCAGCGAGAGGGCAAATAATATATATATATATAAAATTATGTGTAACATTCAGTAATAAAAAGTGGCGGTGTGTTTACACATTGGGTAGCAATCTTGTAATATATACGGTCTTCTAAGCAAAATAGTACTTTAACTGTGACTTACTTAATGTGTAACAATATCTGCTAAAAATGAATTATCATACAGTCACTGGGTGCACAGAGCGTAGCAAGATTTTAATAATAATCCCGACATAATTTCAAGCTAAAAGGTGTTTTAACTGGGAAGAAGTAATGCTTTAACAAAGAAAGGAGTAAAACTGTGAAGCAATCAAATGTGGTGAGTTGTCCCATAAAGAGACTCACAGTGAAGCCCAGCATCTTGTAATCCTTGGTGTACATGGCCTTTCTTTTCTCGGTGCCGGTGGGGTCGTTTTCTCCATCAAAGGCTATTCTGCGTAACTCGAAGATGATATCTCTCTGAGCCTATCGTGGAAAAACTCCATGTTAACAGCACGTTAGCAGAAACAAGTCACAGGGTTGCAGTAGAACACTTAATGGAGTTACTGGAAGTAAAGGTCAATGGAGGGTGAGCAGATGTTTGTGATCAAGCACTCACCAACACAGGAAAATGTTCATTTTCTGGTCTACTTGTGTAAACCCATATACACTGTATCTAGTTTTTGCAGTTAATCACTTACTGTGTACAATTTAAGTTCCTTAAAGGTAATGATCTTATTGAATTCTTCCTAAATGTAATCACCTTTATTGTAATCAACAAGACAAGAATCCGAAATAAAATGGATGATTATAAATGATTGCAGCTTTACCTGGTCATTTGGGTCCATTTTGGTCATCATTCGTTCTTCCAAAAGGTTAAAGGTCAACACCTGCAGAACGTACAGCTGATGGGCCATTTCTGCTTTAATTGGTCGGTTTCCTCGTATGACATGCTGTTAATCAGGAGCAAAACAAGCGTCTCAAATTGTATTGTATAGCTTTGTTTACAGCCTCAATAAAAACACAACAAAAGGAGATGTAAAACACAATGTAGCATAATAAACACGGTTCTTGCCCAGCAGGTAACGGGTCTCATAAACGCTGCAAAAGATTTGTGCATTCTGGTCTCCAGCTTCTCCTGCACGTCTCTATGCATCCTCCTCACTGACATTTGAAGCCAGTTCAGTCAGGCACTTCGAGACAAGTGCCAAGAAGAATCATTTTCAGAGCAGATTTTGTTCCACTTCACTTGGTGCCATATCACATTTGCTGGTTCTGTGTCACAGAGTGAGTAAGGCTTTCCATTTTCCAAATGCTGACCACCTGCTGCTCCCAGCGATGAGACGAACACCAAACCCTCACTTGGGATGCGCTTGATGGTGGATAAACAGGAATATTTTACATGGAGAAGGTTTTCCAATATCTAACTGTGAGTAATGTCAAATGCGATCTCTGGGAACTGCATGAAGCTTGATCAAGCTCATCTGAGGGGGCAGACTGTCGATTCTGATGTGCAGCCGAAATCCATCTCATTTAGTGCATTTCAGACTTGGTACTCACGTTGAGGATGATGGACCGCAGGTGTTTTTGAGCGAGAGTGCTTGCCATTTCCTGAGGGCACAGAGATTCATTATTGTAACCCACAAATCAAATGAAGAGATGTTTTTATGACACTGCAAAGCTCAACTATAACTTTACAACAGTCTACCAACAGTAAACAAGACTTTTACTATTACAGAGTAGATTTCTATCACTTTTAATTATTTTCTCATTGCTCTTTGCACTTCTTGCAAAATTTTGCCAAATCTCTCTGTCAACAGTCTGTCTGCTGCAGCAGCAAGCTCTGGGATCTCGACCGGATTTATGGATCATGCCGTGGTTTTTCCACAACACAGAAAAGAGCCACAGAGTGGAGGAGAGGTGGAATGACGGCGTGGTCTGCTGACAGATGTGTACTCACAGTGAGGTGCTGCTCCAGCGGGTTAGTATACTCCTCCTGTGGGTTCACGGGAAGGGGTGGGAGGAGGGGAGCGGTCGTGACAGTAATGGGAACAAAAAGTGCACACACGTGGACCATGAGACACGAGGAAACATCAGCAGCACGGCATGCAACGCCACATAAAACAGCATCGTGTCACAGGAAAAAAATTTGTGTGCCAACAAACAGGTGTGTCTCAGGAAAATAAAATAAAATTGAAAACTTAATTGTTGTGACAATTGGATTTCTTCCTACTCATGTTCAAACATAAAAACTGTGTGTGTGCTTTTTGGATATGGGTGGAGAATACATGAACTGTGTTTTATATTCTTAATTCTCATTATTTCTGCACTTTTTTTGTTAAAAACTCAATGGTTTCAGGTATGCATTAGAGCTTACTGGTGATGTGAAAAAAAACAGTCAATTATATGAAAGTTTTTGATAACTTGCTCATTTAAAAAAATGGGAGTTTGACTGTTGGAGTTAAACTATTGTAAAGCTGAACTTCTCTATTTTATTCTAACTTGTTGAAATGCCCCAGTATCTGTCCTCCAAGCTCCATTTTTATTTGTTAATTCAGCTTGTTTGAAAAATTAAAGTCCTTAAATGTAAAAAAACACATAAAAGAAAACAGGTAATCCTTAAAATCAAACATGCATGCATTTTTTTTCTCTCTCTCTCAACTATCAAGTTTCATTCTAATCAGCGGTTGAAAAAACACTTTCTATTAGACTGACTCAACTCTAATTTAGGAAATGAGGCGAGAACATTACTTTAGATGATGATTACATTATCAGGTACTTCATGTGCTGTGAGGGTCCTGCAGTGATGCTCTCAGTGGAACTGACTCAGTTTGCCCTCTAGTGGTCAATAACTGCAGCTGGCGATGAATGAGTGTTAATTGTCTAAATTTAACGTTGCAAATGCGGAAAGAAAATTAAGCAAACACAGCAATTCACTCTTAAAGTAAATGGTTCACCTCTGTTAACTATTACACACAATCACGCTTGAAGAGGTACATAATACTACTCACTTTCAAACTACTGATTTTAAAGGGAAACTAAGAGCAGCACTGGCTAATTGTCTCCATTCCACCTTTATTTGTATAGCACATTTAAAACAACAACCTAAGTAAAACAGAGTTAAAGCAAAGTCGCAATATTACAGTGTCAGTGCTCAATTAGTGTTAAAAGCCAGCGAGTACATATGTGTCTTAAATAGACACTTGAAGGACTCAAAAGGAAACCGAGTAGTTCTAATGTGGACAGGCAAGCAATTCCTGGGAAAAAAAGTATACATATATACATATATATATATATATATATAAAATGAAAAAGTATATATATATATACATACATATATACATACATATACTATATATGTATGTATGTATGTATGTATTCTCAGTAAATATGGTATGCGCAGTA
Organism: Parablennius parvicornis; assembly: GCA_900302745.1. Taxonomy (NCBI): domain Eukaryota; kingdom Metazoa; phylum Chordata; class Actinopteri; order Blenniiformes; family Blenniidae; genus Parablennius; species Parablennius parvicornis. The sequence continues at coordinate 21,023 of OMNM01006393.1, forward strand.
AATATTTGTGAACCTTTGTATTAATCTCTATCAATCTTTTCTGCCAGTTTCAACCAGAATAGCTTTTCTAATAGAACATGAGTAACATGACCTTCTTTCTTCAAGTGGCAAACCAAAGATTACGTGCAGGCCTATTTTAGGAAATAAGACAATAGAGGGACAAAACAGTGAGTGAAAGAATATTAAAAACCGCATGTCGCTATTACACAATGTGAACTGGGGAATAAAAACAATGTCAGAACTGCAGAGTGAGCGGAGAACAGAAACATGATGACACATTGGTACAGTCACACACTGGACAGAAGCACTCAATCCTTCACCGTTTGTACATTTGTCAGTGCCATATGCATTCATAGCAAATCTCCCTCTTTTATTGACTGAGATATTAACCAAGGGATTCTTTTTTGAAAAACCAATAGCATAACAACTAATTGAATTAATTTGTTACATTTTTTTGGATATTTGGTCATTTCCATCAGCACCGTTGACAAACCCCGGTTTATGCAACACTTGATCTTTGATGGTTGATATTATAGAGTGCGTTATAAATACTGTCTAGTCTTGAAGAGAGAAAACGAAACTCTTTTGATTCAACCTTGATAGAAACAGAGATGTTTATAGGTCCCCTCAGACTGCCGAACAGGAACAGTCGTCCTCGACTCACAGCTGAGTCTGTTTCATTGAAGAGACTCGGTGACAGAATTAGACAAATGTACAAACTTCAAAGTCAGATGATTACGAGTATCAGGCACAATCCACAACGTGACAGCTGGCAGACAGACGTCTAATCATGAAATTTTAGCTTCAACTAGCCGGCTGCTGCAAACATTAATGACAGCTGTGAGCTGATATCGGCAGTTTAATGATACAAAAAGAATGATGTGTGTATATTGTGTATGGAAAGTATTTTGTAAAGAGTAAAGTGAAGATGGGACATTAGTATTCTTTGTATATCTATCAAGAACATTCAGTCCTTTTTTTTCCCCTCTTATGCTGTGAGTGCACTGACCTGCCGTCTGTCCTCGGGAGCCTTCAGGAAGAGAGCGTTGATGAGTGCGATGGCATACGTCTGGATCTCCTGGTTCGACCTGGAGAAACATCCAGGAGCATAACAAACAGTTAGAAGCATCTTGCTCAACAGACCTCCACAGAAGATTCAAACTACAGGCGGACATTTACACTAACTTCATCATGATTAACACAAACGGATAGAATGGGTTCAGGATAACCAGGAGCCTCGCTTTCACAGCCGACAATTGAGACAATGAACGTTATATTTCTCCTTAGATAACATCGGAGTCATATTTAATAGATTTTTGTTTTATACATACATAAAACATTCTCATAAAAGTGGCCTTCTGTTGAAAGCAAATGAAAAATAGTTTCACCAAGTTTTTCTTTTGTGCTTGTTGGCCAATTGCTCTTTTATCCTTTGACGTGATTGAAGATGTGTAGAAAGCTATTCAATAATAAAAGCATCGCTGTGCGACTGAGGCAATCACTGAATTCAAAACTCATCCCTTCTGAAAATCAAACATCAAGACAACATTTCCAAGACACGACAGTTGTGTCTTTTGTTTTGTTTTTTTAAGTCACCCCACACGGCCCCCCCCAGAGTTCAGAGTGCTAGAAGCCCCTGTGCATGTGTGTGTGCTCACACTTGCAGGTGCCCGATGAGCTGTCCCACGGTGATCTCCTGGGCCACCCGGTGGTAAAGGCTGTGGCTGTTTAGGACCATGCTCTCAAGGATGGCGAGAGAGCGCTGCAGGATGGAGACATCCACCATGGGCTGGTTCACATAACCTGCAATCTAGGGGGGGGTAGTAGACAGAAGCGAGCAACATTTATTGAGGGAAATCTTTGTGTTTATTTTCTGGACTTGAAAATGTGTCTGCTAAATCAAGCACACAAAAGTCACTTCATTTTAGAGAAAAACTAAATAAAGAGGTCTGAAAGTCCATCCCTGTTCGCCTGTCAAGGATGCAGCAAAGTTCTCCAAAGAAAACTCTTCACATTCGTACTGCAAGAGCTCTTGATAATATGAGGGTTGCTAGGCAACAGGACCCACGCATTTCCACCATTTGGTAAGAAAGAAAGGTCAAGTAATTAAATAAAAGTGCATGAATATAGAGCAATGAAAAGATAGACCTTGAAAGTTTATTGAAAGGAGATTTTTTTTTTTTTTTTTTTATTCAGTGCATGCTCGGTGTAAGTCTACTGAATTGTTCTTTTGTTGGAGGGGGGCACCTGTTTGATGAAGGAGAGGGAGATAAGGTCCCAGGACACAATGCCGTGGTCCATCAGCTCCAGAAAGGCGGTGAGAGTGAAGGCCAGCATTTCACCGAAGCTGCAGAAGTTACATGACAGCCAAGAGTTTTTCCACATCACTTGTACAGGTCACACTGAAAAGCCTCCACCATTTCAAGCAGTGACGGCTGTTGGCGACCACTGCATTGTACCCACACTGTCAAACTTACTGAGTCCCGCTCTCCACAAGACGAGCCAGAGTGGCGATGCCCTCCATATTGATGAACTCCGCGGCGAACGTTGGGTCAGCAGAAAGTTTGGCCAGCTCTTTCAGAGCCTCCAGGCGAGCGTCGATACCGTGGGACTGGATCCTCTCCAGGAGCTGACGGGCAGCACGAGCCTGTCAGAGACAAAGCAGCACTTTCATACAGTGTCGCTCACCACTACACCCAAAAGACCTACTGCAAACTTAAAAAAGACCAGAATGTACTCACGACGTCTAACAATGCATTTTATTTCATGGTCATGTTCTCCTTTATTAAGTGTGGGCCCAGAGAGCTAAAGGAAGGCCGGGAGGCAGAGCGATGCCTTCTCCCAGCATTTATTTGAATTATTTTGAAGACGTGATGATGAAAATAAATGAGTGGAGGGTAGAACTACTTGTTATTCGATCAAAATCAACTTATTGTAAGTTTAATTGAAAAAAATATGAATCATAAAATGAGCTTTAGTGCAAAACCATAAGTGTAATAGTTCCAACAGACTGTAAAGAAGAATATTTCAAATTGAAAATATTTTAAAATGAGCCATCATCAAAGGCTAATTGCAATCTATTCAAGATAAGAAGATACATTGTGTACAATCTACACTAAAAATGCCATCGACGACTGTCCTGTCTGAAGAAGCTTTCTAAGTTCCAGATTGATGCATCTCTGATGATTTTATTCTATAGATGGTATGTTGAATCGATGCTGTCCGTTTGTTAACCTTAGCACCAATAAGCAGTGTCATGAGGATTGGTAGAACATTGTGGGAGATCAACATCGCACGCTGACGGATCTGTACAACAGGCAAATAATCAGGAAGGCTAAAGCCGTCCTTTCGGACAGCTCCCATCCTTCACATGCTGAGTTCCAGTTTTTGCCCTCTAACCTTCATGTCGGACTTCCTAGTATGAAGGGAAATAGGTGCAAGCAGTCCTTCATCCCGAAAGAAATTTCACCTCTGAATTCAGGACAGTGTAATTTCATATTATGTGGCTTCTCACAGATCAGCAGGAACCTATACACCGTTGGCACTTTACCGATCTTCCATCTTATAGCTGATAGGCTCTCGGAGTTGACCTATTTTAGTTTATTTTCCCATTCTATCTACTTGCTGCTATTCATGTTGTTTCAACGCATTGTATCATCCCTCTCTCTTGGATATTTAAAGGTTGTTTGCTATGTATATATGCGCGTTCTTTATGTTTTGTATGTCACTGTAACATTAATTGCCCCACAGGGAACTGAACTGAAAATAATCTAATTAGCTGAGTTATACTGTGTATTTCTTATGGATCTCAAGAGCCATCAACAAGAATATTCAATATTCTAAAAACAGAAATGTGGTTTAAAACCCTCTAACACTACATAAGTGAGTCTGGACGACCGTTGAAGACTATACTGGCTGTGATGGCCCAAGCTGAACAATGCAGTGGGTTTGTATAGAACGTCATTGTCTCACAGCAAACTATTTTGCTACAATAACCTCATCTTTGTCTTCCTGATAAGTGTGTCCACCTCAGGAATGTTTAAAACTCGTCTACTCATCTGATGCCTTCTGGTTATCGCCCTCATCTGACTCATTGCTTATAATGTTAGTGCATTCCCAAACATCAGCGTTATACTTCATAACCATACTCTCAGCTTGACAGAGCTGCAAGGCAGACGCTCTCCTCTTGGTATCGGAGCCAATATAGCTAAAATATCAATATAAGTTGTATATTTTGGTGAAGCACAAACTTTATTTTTCTGTAAAGCTGCCTGGGCTTTAGAGGGATGCGGTGCACCCGCAGTTGACTTGAAAGCAGGGTGGAATTATAAAAACAGATTATCATATATTATTAGAGAGTTAGAAGAAGCTGTTATTTACCGTGGCGAATTGCATCAGCTCCTCTCATCCTTTCAGAGAAAGTACTTTCACCACTGTCATAAGCTGACAGTTTGGTCTTTGGAGAGAAACTTGAAAGGTACTTTTTGGCTGAATTCACATTTTCAAAGACATAAACTGACAGCCGGGCGGAGTTTGCAAACTGTCCATGGTCACTACAAAATAGAGCGAGAAATCTAAAGTACAGATCAGTGAATCATTATAGAAATTCCCTGCCTGTATTGCCCCTTCAGAGTGTGTACTCTAAATCATTTCAAAACAAAATTAAACATGTGTGAGCAAAGTCGACTTACTGGAGAAATGGCTAATCGAAGAATGGTCCCGTTTTTGATCTCACCACGGCTCTGGAAGATGACAGAGGAGGCTTGTTGAAGTTTCGTCTTGATTTACTGTGTCCTCAATACAAGGTCAGGAGAGAAAACAGCTCACCTGCTCAGTGATATAGAGCTGAGGGCCATCAGCGTACCGCAGAGCAAACTGCTCCGAGCCTGACAGAGACCACCTGAGGAGGAGGACAGAGATGCTGAGAATCCAGTGTACGCGTGGTATCAAATAAACCCGGTGAAAAGTTAGAATGCAGTAAACTGTAGTATGCATGAACAAAAGGTGGCTCAAAGTCAGGCTGTTCCCTCCAGCAGTTGTACTTACACAAGTGGCAAACTGAGAGATTGTGGAGGAGAATAACATCAGTGGGCGTTAACAGAAAAGAGCGAAGAATTTTCTATTTCACTGGTGAGGAGAGGCAGTGGGTAGATGCAACTAAGCTAGGAAGTAGATGAGGGAGTAAACATTTGTGCAAGAAGAAGAAATATAAAGACTGTAAAGAATCCCATCATAATAAGTCAAAGCTATACACTTCTGAACTGTCTTCTGTAACGTTATATCTACTATTATTGTGTAATCATCAATAAATATTGATTACACTCAAGCTGGCAAATACTTCAATATTTGATCCATATTTGATTTGATAACTATACCAAATACTTTTCTGTTGATTGATTCAGTCTGTTGTGAGTTTGAGGCTTTAACAAGACAAAGTCTTTGCTTTATGCTTGCGTCGGTGCGCTTGCGTGTGTGTACTGCTTTTAATGTGTGAATCATTGTGTCAAGAGTCAACTACAGCTTTTTTTGTGGGTATCTTCTCATAGTGATCATGAACATTTATTCATTTCATTGAAGAAAAGTATTTCACAAATTGTAGAGTCTATAAGGACGGAGCTTTAGTAGAAATAGCACAGGTTTTAAATCCAGAAAGCCACAGTGACAACAAATATCTTTACGTTTGGCAAATGAAAGGGAAACAGTCATATTTACATAAAAGCGGCCATTTATTTATAAAAAATTCCAACCTTTTTTGATGTTTGATTTTCTTTGATTAACTGAATTGTTACTGACAGACAGCCGGAGTCAATAATTGTGTTACTTGTGTTTCACAAGGTGGAGTTAGCAGATTCAGCAGATTAAACATAGTTATAGTCTTAATTTGCTGTAAGATTAAAGTGACTACTTTAATATTTATCAAACTAAATATTCACTGAATTAATCCACATTACTGACCTAAAGACATGCTGTGCTTGTCTGTTATATTTACAAGTACAGCTCAATCATCTGTCCTCTTATTTCATCTGCGAATGTACCGGTAGATTCTATTCATTAAAATAAACCCAAATTAAAAGAATTATAGTTCTTTTTAGTTTAACCTCAGTTAAATTTAATGTCCGTTGTTTAGATAAAACATATAAAAAGATTGATGAGTAAATATAACATGTCTCCTTTGTGAATTAAGCGGAGGCAGATAATACTTACCCATCACACACTTCCCGAATTATTGAGGACAAAGGTCTTTTCTACAAACACACAAATAAACATTGCTGACATGCAACATTCTAACATCAGAGTGATCACAGTTTGTTAAACAACTCCTTTAAATTAGTCATGACAAGAGTTTCTGAACACTTTTTGACATTATGTAAAACTGAAGCACTACTCAGCATTACTCATGCCTTTCACATACAAAACAAATTAAGGCTTTGCATAATTTTACAGTTTAATCATCGCGTTTCACTCTTAGCTGCATAGGTTCATAAAGGCAAACATGTGATGTCATGTTATAGCAACACGAACACAGACCTGGTCCATCTCTATGAGCTGAGCGTTGGCGCCGGGCCATTCGATAGCCACCTTCACAATGTCTGCAGGGGGGGGCATGGCTCTCCTATTGTTAGCACGCTGCAGGAATAAATCAGAAATGGTAAATCAGAAATAAAAGGGTTTGTTGTTGAAGAAAAAAATGCTAAAGTTGTACATCACCTAATGGAGAAGTGCTGATGGGGTCAGTCGCTTTCACAGCTCTGCTGAATAAACCCTGTAACACAGGAATCCACAGCCGGTCACACAAGTTTTAAACCTTAAAGTCCTTAAAGCCTGCTTCTCTTCTTCACACAAACACACACACACACACACACACACAAACACACACAGACACACTCACACGGAGCTTTCCACTTACTGGGCTCAGGGTCTGCAGGGTTTTGTTGCCCTCGACAGATAATGTTGAGTAAATCATGAAAACGTCTTAACTTCATAAATATCTAAATAGGTTGCACTCCCCATAAACCTCCTCTGACATTTTATTTGTGAATTAAAATGTCACTTTTACTTCCTTCACATTTTTCACTTTGGCTACGAATGAACACGAGACATAAATCGAATGTGCTCTAAAACAGTTCGCTGCTCACTTTTATGCAGCTTATATATTGAGAGCAGTCAAATCTGTAGAAACATACGTCGGCGGGCTTCACCTTTTCCGAGTTAAATTTAAGGTGTATTATTGTGATTCTCATGCCTGCTACAACAGCTCCGCCATACAGGAGTACAAAGAGCACAGCACAGACCACACTCTGGCAACAGAGAGAGATTTATCTTTGTGCTCCGACATGAAGAGAGCATGAAAAGTTGCCTGACAGATTCAGCTGGTGATTGGATGACGGCAGTAAAGAAAAGGAGGAGTCGGGGAGAGAAAAAAAAAAAAAAAGGCTCTGCTATTCTCCAAATGGCTCTTTGCAGTCAGGGCGCTTTCAAGGTACAAAACACTTTGTACGGCTTGCGGCTCTTCATGTGAATAGAAATCCTGATCATTAGACAAACTCTCTTCAACAGACCTCAACCAACAACTCTTTTCTCTGGAGATTCATTAGCGGTGTAGTATTTTCAGAACTGTAGCAAACACATTATGATAGGTTTGTTCTATAAATATATCCATCTGCTGGATTGCATCAATGACAGCTGTGACATCTGACACCGTTCTAGTTTGATCAACGAGGAAAGAAAAGCACTTTTTGTTCAGAAACAGAAGTGCACTCTGAGCATCTTTGCCTTCAGACGCAAGCTCATCGTCATAAAAACATCTCGGAGTTGGAAATAAATGAAGCTGCTGCACTATGAATATTTATGTGAGGCTAAATCCTTTCATCATTAAATAATTGAACAGTGGGATCACTGAAGTGTGATCGCCACATAATTTGTCACAACAGAGCTTAACAGTCTGATATGGGATGATACACAGCAAATGTTAACTTCGACTACAGCTAATTATAGATGGATTCAACAAACGATGTCAAAACTGCCAATTAAACTCAGATTTCAGCCAGCCATCTGATGGAGAAAGTGCACCGCCTACGCACTGTCGAGCACACATCACGTAACACCAGATCCCAGAGCCCGAGCTCTTTGGAGGCCTCTGGTATAAATTGATAATTTTTTTTGTAACTAAGAGTTTGTGCTGTTATAAACTATCAAAACAATAAAGAAAATCAAAATCATGGACTTGGCCACAGTGGACAACATGTATGTCGATTGCAGAATGAATGAGCCTATAACTAAGAAGCCTTGACTTTGAAAGAGTTGCCAAACAAAAGATAATATGATTCAGTTATGTTTTAGTTTTCGGTCATATTCATTTAATCCTTGTTATTCATCAGAAAATGATTTTCCTTTACTTCAATTTAATATTGTGAAAACTTGAAAGTTAAACTGGGAGACCAGCCTTTCTGTTTGTTACCACATTATCACTAAGAGGATAACTTTACTTTCAATCAGCAACACCAGGGAACATGAGGTGAATTTGACAGGCACAAAGTAAACGTCCATCAACCGTCGACGAGTAACAACAGTGCTGTCATTGAGAACGGTGAAAGCACCGCGAGTCACCATGTTCTGCAGTAACCTGCAGACCGTAGTGTTTGGGGCTGTCAGGCTGATGGCAGAGAACACCTTCATGAAAGAAATATTGTTGTAATCCAAATGTGACAATAGGATTTGCTTTGATTCACACTAAAGTAAGTCAAACACGTTGTGTTGTTATCCACCGTGATTAAAACAACTGTTAAATAAAGGAGCCACCCACAACATTTAAAGGTGATAATGACGCTTTGCATAAGCAAATACTCACAGTCACCAGGTATTCATTTATCTTTTTATCACCGTCTCTAAGAGACTGTGGTTATTTTCAGATTAGACTACACATTTCCTTCACTTACTTGCAGTTGAGAGAGTAAAACCTTAATTTGTTCCCGAAATAAAAGTGAAAAAAATTAATCTTCATGTGGGTCTCAATAGTACTCAAATCAAGCCTATTCTCATAGTGAGTGCTAACCACTACGCCACCGCGCCCCCTACTATAACTTTACACGAGCAAAAGCTTTAACTGGCTTTCTCCAGACTCACACTCATAACTCTTTTGAGAAGAGAGGAGCTGTCACAGGCTCAGGCCTGCCGCCAGTGTAAGAATTTGGAGATGGCAGACACTTAATATCAGCGGCTCAGCTGTCATCACAGATTGATCAGCCTTTGTGATGTAGTTTACCAGCAAACGGTCACATCGGTGCTGACGAAGGAGAGCTGAGGGGGGAAGGGAAATGGTTAGCACTCTCACCTCATATAAAGAATGTCCCCAGTTTGATTCTGGACTGAGCCTTAAAGTGTGGAAATAGACGTTCTTCCAATGCACGAGTGGGTTCACTACAGGTTGAGACACATGGGGTATGAGACTGACTGCTAATTCAAAATAGTAAATGGGAATCTGTCCATCTTTGTCCTAAGTTGGATAAAGCTGTATAGAATATGGAGGGAAGAGGAATTACCAATCCATTAAAACTTATTTGGGTCTGTAAAGGGATAATATACCAGTGAAAACAATTAAACTGGTGAGTCTTGACAGTGAGTTATTCTTGAAAACTAAAAATCTAAATATTTTATCAATCAATGAAATGGACCAGAAAGGACAACATGTTATGATACTTTTTCAAACATTGTTACTGGTTTCAGAAAGTGACTGAGTCTTTTTTTTTTTCACAACAGGTTGGATCAAAGAAAATATACTGTGCTATATATACAACACAAAAGGCCACATCCGGACACATTATACGCCTGGTTGCTCAATGAATTGTGTACAAACATATTACTAATGCCATGTGACCAGCCACTGAGGCTTAATGACCAACAATAGGAGAAGACTCAAAACAAAGATCCAAAAGAGAGCTTAGTGATGGTTTCTATTACTGTCCGCGTGTGGTTTCCCCATCGTCCTACATTAAAATATCAGAAAATCACAATGAGAAGAGATGTAACTCCACTACGAAAGAATATAGCAAACAAGAATGGTTGTGGGAGTGTATAATATAATAATTCTTTGGTGTAGCGATCGTGCAGATGCACCGGCAAGAAATCGGCCTCTGAATATCTGCAATTATTGATGTTAATTACAAGTGTGCCTCTCCTGCTGTTCCATGTCAAAATGACTGCTTGAAACATCCCTCTGCATTACACTTCAGTAGGTACTTTTGTAAAGCCTGATCCAACAGAATGTCTGCTGCAAATTCTCTCTTTTTTAAAATAACTGGCAATGTCTCTCTGGGCTAAAACTGTCAGTTTGTATACACTGAACTCTATGTGTTATATTTTGGCAGTATATTAAGACAACATTGAAACAAACTGTCATTAATTAAAACATATGTCTAATAAATAGATTTCTTTTATTATTATTTTGACCACAGCTTTGGCATGCACTCACCAGGCACTTCATTAAACAAACCTGCCAATACAAATAAGGATTAATCAATCACATAGTAACAAATCAGTGTATTTAAACTTGTAGACATGGGCAGCCTGAGCTGCTGAAGTTTAAACCAAGCATGACAATGAGGAAGAAAGGTGTTTTGTTTTGTTCGTGGCATTTCATGAACTGTTGATCTTGGTGTTTTGTGCACAAACCTCTCTAGGGTTCACTGAGAATTGATAGAAGAAGAGACTCAAATCCAGTAAGGGACAGTTCTCTAGGCCAAAATGTCTTGTTGATGAGCGAGGTCAGAGGAAAATTACCAGATTGGTTCAAGATGATAGAAAGACAACTGTTACTCAAATAGCCAAAGTATGGACAAGACTATCTCTGACCACACATTGAACCTTGAAGCTTATAACAGAAAACCAGCCAAGGCACCAATAACTGTCAGTTAAGAACAGACTATTGGGAAAACAATTTGGATTTCTTCGTTTCAACTACGACATTAGGTATGATGTAGTGTTCTGTATCCATTAAAGCAATTGAACAAGAATATTGGATGAATGGAAGAAAAAAAACATCTTTGAAGACATATAATCAAGACAAGTTGGCCTGATTCAATTGCTTTGAGATTGCTTTCTACTTCTACAAATAAGAACATGTACATAAGAGCACAGACCCATCTTAATATATCAATGGTCCAGGCTGCTGCTGGTGGTGTAACAGTGTGAGGAACATTTTATTAGCACCTTAATATTAATTGAGCTTCATTTAAAAACCACAGCCAGGTGTGTCAAACATAAGGCTCGTGGGACCCTGGGGGAAACACATTTCTTAAAGAGTAGCAGATATAACACAACACTGAGACCTTGAGTTTATTGCAAGGAAACTAATATTAGCCTCAACACCA